>JAYMTJ010000018.1:0-145571 GCA_036897525.1 Pelargonium x hortorum
AATCACTGGAGGCAGTATTGACTGATGAGGCCCAAGCTGTAATGAGAGCGGTATCTTAAGCATAAGGTTTCGTAAGAAACCGTAGGTAAGCTTGCTTAAGCATTTCCTAAACATATATAGAGTGATAAAGTGCAGTCTCTCTAGCAAAGTAAGATCGGTCAACAGATAGTTTAGGTTTGATTTTGACTTCATTTATTAGTGAAAGTAGGAGAATGGAGAGTACTCTCAAGACCTGGGCTCCGCGCCTTTAACCAGAATGCGGTAACACAGGAGTTCTAATTACTATATTATTACAGAAGTTCAAGTCACACAGTATGCAGTAAAACATTTACCATCTGTAATAATAGGAAACAGAGGAAGTTTACTTACAAGTTGATTACCGTTGGACTGATAACAACAGCACTAGCAAGAGGATGAGGATTTGATTCGGCTAGCAAACCCAGTCGATGTATTCTGCTGGTCGATGGCCAAAGAAGCAGGACGAAGCTCTTTCTTTCTTCTTAGGACCCGCCTGCCAACGCTAAGGTTTTCCCTCGAACGAATTGCTTATATGGGTTGAACCTAGGTTTAGTCATAGAAGTCCGCTTCTGTAAGTAGTGGTGAATATCAAGTATAGTTCCCCGAGGTAACCCCTTTTTTCTCTATTAAGTAAGGACAGGGGTAACTATACGGTAATAAAAAGCTTTTCCTGTCGCCGAGCTCCTAGTGCAATTAAACAGAATCTCTAACTATTTCATTTCACAAAAAACAGTGTTCTGGGAGTAAAGTAGCAAATACAAATGTATATAGGGCGGCAGTAACTTCCCTAATTCTTTCTTATGTTGCAAAGATCGAGTCCGGTTAGACATCCTAGTAATAGTGGGGCTCCTCGGTTTGGAAAGATTTAACCAAAAGGATCTAAAAGAGTCCTGCGATATCCTACCGGATTTCATAGCTTTTGCTTCGAAAGGGGACCTGACCCTTCTCTAGAAAACCCCTCAATTTAGGTTCTCACAAGACCAATTCCTGCCATTCTAGAAAGTACTTCATTTAACTACTCTATGCCTATACCCTAAGAAGAGTTATCAAAGACTTATATAAATGCAGAATTCCCGGAAATCTCATTAACAAATAGCTGTATTAGTGGCTTAGGTCTTAAAAGACCTCAAACCTGTACTCAACTCTTCCTTAGTCTTGATAGCTTTGTTTTCTGTATCCCTTGTTTTATACTCAACATTCATAGCTTGCTTTCTTCATAGCTATACTTCTTTCTTAGTCTTCCAGAACTGAGTCTTATTAGCCTCGATTCTCTTAGTTCGAAACCTGGTAAGAAATAGAAAGATAATAAAGAAAAAAGAGGGTACCGGACTCCCCGCTTTTTATAGACTGATCTTACTTTATTCCTAACAAACCCCTTTTTCTTTAAAGCTACAGACCTGCTTCAACTTAAACCTCAGGAATAAACCTCTTAGATATTACACCTTTTCAGTAAAGACTTCCAATAAAAGCTTATGATAGCTATTATTAGGAAACTTTCTAACTGAAATCTTGAATTACCAAGTTGAGAAAGAGAAATCCTTTCATTCAAAACTCCAATTCTCAAAAAAGTAGGACGCATATAACTGTCAATTCAATAAAACCCCAATTCCCCTCTGTGGACCTGTTTCGAAATTGGCAACTTTCTAATTTCCCGGTCTTTTTGCCCTCAATCACATTTTAAGAGGAGAGCCCAACTCGAAAAGAGACAAAAACGAAGACTTTATCATATATACTGGACTCCTTTTTTCGAAACAGTCAATCTTTTCTTAGCTAAAAACAGGTTGAGAACTTTGTCATATATAGCGTTCCTACTTTTTTTCATAAAAAGTGCCCTGAAAGAGACCCTTTCCCTAGGAGAAGTGCCGTCAATGTTTGTTCCATTTTCACCTACTGCAAAATGAATAGACCTACTTTTGTTAATAGGATCGGCTCTCAATTCAAGAAAAAGGAGTCGGCCCTGATATTCAAAATGAATCAAAGTTGACAATTTGTATTACCTGACTTGAGCTATTAAATAGAATGAATAAGGTATATAGTCAATTGAATACCTTAGAAAGAGTACTCTCAACAAAAGGAAAAGAATATCCGGTAACATCAATGAAAGAGAGACTTTCACTTGAGCTTAATCCTTCTTCCTAAAAGCCCTGGAACATAGAAACCCAACAAGTCAACTTGCCTTAGCTAAACGAATTCAATTCCGAAGAAATTTTCTAAATACAAGTTATAAAGCCTAAAAGGAATCCATGTTAAAGCCATGAAACATAGAAAAGTCTCAAGCAAGGGGCTTTCTTTGGCTGGGAAATGAGAAAGCACTCACAAGAAAAAGGGTTCCTGGTAAACAGGCTAAGGAATCTTTCATGGTAGCAGTGTAACAAAGTAAACCCAAGGTCACGTCAGTCTTAGTCTTGCTATGAATAGTAGCAGTTCATAGACTCACTAAATGGTTCCGGAATTCTCCTACTTTCATGGTCATAGAATCACATACTTGCTCTTACCCTTATGATAGCGAGCGGTATCTAATGCTGTTAGGAGCTTGCATGGAGCTTATGGTGCAGTTGAGGTCTTAACACACTAAAACCCGCTCGGTCTTACACTCTCATTAGCTCCCAAACTAAGGAACACACTCTTCTTAACACCTCTGCCTAAGGATCCAATGAATGCCCAGTCGATGGCCATAGAACACAGGTTGTTGGCATTGGAAAAAACCTGTCAGTGGTGTCTAATGCTGCTAATGTGTAGAATGTACTGTCGGTGAAGTTGGTCAAGCAAGTAAGGATTGGTAGGTGGTAACTCTCTAGCTAGGAAAGAAGGAGGCTAACATTATTCTATAATTGGAGGAAATCGATCCGGTGTTGCTATGAGAACTCAGACCCTGTAATGTCTTAGCGGTCAGCCGAACAAGGGTATGTGAACACAAGAAAGAAATCCTGACATTGACCGACCAAAACGTCGAAAGAAAGAAGTTGGCGTGCTTTCAAGGTATGTAATTGGCAGTAAGTGTTGTTAAGGAACTAGGGCTTCGCGCCTTTGCCTGTGAATCTAGGAGATGGTACCAAGCACAAATGGAGAGCAAGGATAAGGAGATGGAGAAGGTAGGTATGTCACTCGGTTGCTAAACAGAGGAAAGGCTCACGCAAAGAGGACACACGGGATCAGTTGAACAAACGAAGCGTTTGCCTCGATCATACGCCTTTCCAATTGGTGCTCGCCTAGTTGCTTTATCGAAGAAGATCGAACACTGTTATTTAAGAGGTTCGTACTCCCATTTCTTTGCTTCGTCTGTCTTAAGGATAAGCTGTGAGGATGAGGTGTGCAACAATTGAGTGGTCTCAGTTGTACCAATTGACCGTGAACAGGTTTGATTGGTTGTTTGTGATCTATTTTACCTAGCCTTATTCTTAGTCTTATTTCAACCATAGTAAACAGGAATACATTATCGATCGGAGTGTATTAGTCAGTCGGAGTTGTTATTAGACAAGATGGTTTCCTTACGATTGCTACCTTAGACGAAGGAGATAGAGTTCCGCTGACAAGTGGTAAAGGCGCGGTAGCCCAGTAACAGAGGCAGGGTCTTTTAATCTAGTATCAGTAAAGTGAATCCTACACTAGGACCAGCAGCTATATATAGATTGGAAAGCAGGCTGTCATGCCGGGCGGAAGGTGGTCAATCAGTCCAAGGCTAGCTATTTCAACTCAAACTAGGAAGTTGTTAGACTTGAAAGTCTGCTTAAGTTCTGGGAGATTCTGACTCTTAGCTTGGAAGCCTGGAAAACAGAATACGGAATCGCATATGTTGACAGTTGATTAGGACCCACATGTCAGCTGGTAAAGGCGTTCATACAACTATGAGAACAGCTATGGCGGTGGTTACTTCACTTCTCCGATGAAGGCTAGCAAAGAGTTTAAGGATTGGCATGCTTAGTACAGAAGGACTGCTACTGAGACAGCTATCAAGACCTATGAAACTAAGGCATATGAAGAAGCATTAACAAGTCATGAAAGAGTCAGAAGAATAAGAAACCTCTATCTATTCTACTGATGGCACTGTGAAGCTAACTAATGGTAACAGTTGCTGTGGTGCTAACAATGAAACTACTAAGCCAAGTCAACTGCTAGAAACGTTGGAAGATGGCCAAAGCAACAACACTCAAGGAAAGATGGCAAGTATATTCCCTCGACTAGAGGTCCCTGCACCGTGTCTTCTTCTTGTTTTCTTTGTTCTTGTTCGAGTAAGAGGAAAGAAGGAGGCAACCGCAAGGTTGAAGAATTGGAGGAAAGAGTATCCGTATTAGTTTGTATTCTTCTTGAGCATTGAGTTGGTAGCTCATTGAATTCATCTTGTACCTTCTTCGGCACCTCATTGAAAGTAGGTCTTGCACTTATCTGCTTAAGGTACAAGCAACTGCTAAGGACAGGCTTCTCATAGCAACACCGACTAGAGGCTTAGCTAGCTGCACCGGTAACAAGCTTTAGATGGCCATCGACAAGATCAATCTTGCCTTGCTGTTGAAGGAATCAAACACTACTCTTACTCTTCTAAGGCGCGAAGCCCTCTTGCTAGGAACCGAGCTACTAACCATCTCTATCTAAACTAACCAGTTCATGGAAGCTAAGGTGTTCGAAGAATGACTTAATCCTAGTAAGCTACAAACAGTATTGGACTGATATTGACATTCTGTCGTCGGCTTGACTCTTTGTTTCAAAAATGTATCCAATTCGTCCTTCTTTTCCTTCGTCAATCCACCCTTATCTAACAGAGACAGGAGTAGCTCAGGTTTGATAGAAGAAAGAATCTCTCTCTCGAATTCTGCGATTCTGTCTAATGGCAAGCGATCACAGAAACCATTCACAGCAGCATAAATGACTAGAATTTGTTTCTCTATAGGAAGTGGTGCATATTGTGCTTGTTTCAGAACTTCTGTCAGCCTGGCGCCCCTGTTAAGTAAGGCCTGAGTTGCAGCATCAAGGTCTGACCCAAATTGAGCAAAGGCTGCAACCTCTCTATATTGGGCTAACTCTAGTTTCAAACTACCGCAAACTTGTTTCATTGTTTTCAACTGAGCAGCAGAACCAACCCTACTTACCGATAATCCTACGTTAATAGCAGGACGAATCCCACGATAGAACAGCTCGGTTTCCAAACAGATTTGACCATCCGTAATGGAGATGACGTTCGTAGGAATATAGGCAGAGACATCTCCAGCTTGTGTTTCAATAACTGGCAATGCTGTTAAGCTACCAGCACCGGTGTCATCAGAACGTTTAGCTGCTCTTTCTAATAGGCGCGAATGCAAGTAGAAGACATCGCCTGGGAAAGCCTCACGGCCAGGTGGTCGTCGTAATAATAAGGACATTTGCCGGTATGCCACAGCTTGTTTACTAAGATCATCGTATATAATCAGAGCATGCATTCCATTATCTCGGAAGTATTCTCCCATGGCACAGCCTGAGTAAGGAGCAAGAAATTGAAGAGGAGCCGGATCTGAGGCTGTAGCAGCTACAAGAATCGAATAAGATAAGGCACCCCCTATATATATTATTCTTTAGTTGTTCTTTCTTGAAAAAAAGTTTAATATTATTACTTTTCTCATTACCTTTCTTTGTCGGGGCTATACTTATTTAAGCCCATTAAGAGCGGGTATTCTTTAAAAGGACATAAAAAACCCTCTTTATTTTGCCCTGTTTCATTAGCTAAGTCAAAGGTGTCTTTTCCATCCATATAGACGGATACTATATAAAGAGGATACTTAGAAGTAGTACTAAGGATGATATACTCACTCAGTCGAGCCCAGTAAAAAAACAAATAAGTAAGGATATTCTTTTATAACTCTTTTAGGGTAGAATCAAAAGCAAGGCGAAATAGACACTTAATTTTTGATATTTGTGGATATCTTCTACTAAAGTTTTATGTGATCCTATTACAATTTTAATAAGGGTCAGAAAGGGGATTCCTTTAGAGAAGTTAGGGTTGAGTCTTTTATTTATCTAGGGAAGCATTAATCTTATAAATTCAACAGCATCCATGTATTAGTATCGGTTAACAATAAGGTTAATATGGGTTTTCCAGAGCTGCTTATTAGTTTAAACCACGGGAATATTTTAGACTTTTCAGCTTTATATAGGGTCTATCTTCTCTTCGACAAGACAAGCAGAGTTTCAAAGACCTTTTTGCTAAGCATACCTGCAATACCCTTTGTACATGCGCGTGAGATACTGCACTTGTCCCTAAGACAAAGTTTATTCTTTACTAGGAAGGGAAATAAATCGCTAACGTAACTGACCAACAAACAGAAAAGCTCTTTTAAGTAAGATCCTTTACCACTAACTAACTAACTTATTCCTTATCCTTTTTTTTATAAACGACTGGCATAGTTGAGTAATTGGTATATTACATTTTGGTGGATTTCATGAAAATCTTTTTTATTATTCTTAGAATTATAAAGAGGCTCTTTGTCTTGATACTCTGATGGTTTTGTAAGAAAGAGTCTTGCCTTAAACATTGACGTCTAGATTCTTTTTGATTAATTTTAAAGGGCTCGTCAACACCTATTTTATTTCATTTGTTTCTGAGGTAAAGTTAATATTCCAAAAAAAAGCTTTTTATTTACAGAAAATACTTTTTTATAACAGTCCCAAAAATGAGTTATATAAACGGGATCTAACTCCAGTTATTTTTTACGTCAAATTTTTAGTAGTAAGTTTTGAATTGATAATAGTCTTTGTATAGAATAAGTACTTTTTTAGGTCTTATGAAATGAAACTTCGGTATTCAGAATCCGTATATTCGTAAGTGTAGCCCTCTTTACCAGAGGCAAAGATCAATTAACCAAAGCAATATTATAAAGAATCTTGTTTAGAAATCCTTATCTTAGAAAAAAAGTTATAAATAAATAAGTATAAGGAAGCTCTGATATCAAGTACTGAAAGGGCCTAGAGAGATATAAGAATTTAGGTAATTTCCGTTTTTTTACTGCTATTAAATAAAAGCTTCTGTTTTCCCACTTGAAAGTGGCTCTCTAAATGCATATGAACGGGTATAAGGATGTGCTATTGTCTGATAGGGAAGTCTAGTTACATGAGTATTTGTTAAGATCTTTTAATAGGGTTATTCCCGGGCGAGTATCTATTAAATTAGATATTTAATTGACTCTTTAACTGAGCCGTAATCAAGAAGCATAGTTCTTTGTTTGTATGATACCTCGAAACATTTGTACATTTCCAAAGCAGTCATATAAGGAATAAAATTGATATGTAAGGACTTCGTATTTCATTTACTTTTGTGTAAAGTTTACTAAAGTATTTAGTGCATAACCTCTTCTTAAAAAACACACGGTCTTACTATGGACCTAATAACAAACTTTAAGACTAAATGAAATCCGGATAAAAAACTTTTACATCTTTGGCAGTCGCAACTTAATCTTACTTTATATACTGGAAAAAAATTCTTATAATTATATAAGTGCCAAGTTTCTGTTTAACTAATAAATTCAATTTATTAAAAGGCTAAGCTGAGTACGTACTCAATTCTCATGCTCTAGTTTAATTCTTTGTAATAAATACACTTGTAGTAAAAGGGCTCTCTGTATTGTATTCACTCTACTCTAGTTTTGGGTGCCAAGAATACTTCGACTACCATGGACCTTTTTTTAAGTTCTTTTTTGGTTAATAAAAAATACAGCGCAAAGCAAAGATTTATTTAGGATATAAAGTATACATACTTTGTAGGGGTCCTTTAAGGTACTTATGACAGCTCCGCGATGGCAGACTACTTTGTAAAGGGCTAATGGGGTTGTTAGAAAAAATGAAGGCTCCTCTGTTTCTGTTAAAGAATAAGAGTAGAAAAAAAGTTTAACGCTTTGTCTTCTTTCTATTGCTTAGGGTTCAATTAAGTGATTCAGATCACCCCTTATATCAAGAAAGGAAGGCTGTAATTATGAAAGTAAAGCTCTAATCACATCACACTCCAAAACCAATTCAACAAAGAAAAGGCAAGCTTGCTTGAAAAGGAGTCAATTCTAAGCCTTACTACTCCTCTTAAGGACGCTTCCCTAGCCAACGTTTAGATCCAGCTCTACCCAAACTTTTCCGGTTCACTCCAACATTTCCTCACTTGTCCGACTGTTGCTGAGCAGTTTTGGCAAACGTACCTCTCCAGAAGGTAATTTGACTGCGGCCGATTTCCCCTCTTTTGAAGTTTCGCTACCAAGTACTTATCACCCTGCCGAAACTAGAAAGACACCCGCTGCTCTAGCTAATTGTCCACCCTTTCCAAGTGTGATTTCTATGTTAGGCCGTGCCTAAGGATTGGTTGAAGTAGATTCTTCTTTTTGATCAAGCAAAACCCCTTCCCAAACTGTACAAGCTTCTTCCAAAGCATACGGCTTTCTTTCTTTCTTTCTTAGGACTGAGATATTCTTTGTAAAGCAAGTATGTAAAGCTGCCGGTGTTGCACGAGCCAAGCTAGGAGTTTTTTTCTTGGCTTTGTTGTTTGCTGCTAATGACCTTCCTTCCGGGAATTTTCTTCTTGTAGCTCTTGAGATTCCTATTTCTAAGAGATAGTTTAGGCTGGATTGAATGCACAGGTTTCAGCCTTTTCTTGTTGTAGGTGGTCTCTTATATATAATATAAGTAGGATATTAAACTCTACCTTACAACTTATTAATCTATTACTACTATCTTAACCTTAACAATAGAATACTAACTAGGAGAACTATCTTATACTCTTTCTATTAGATTAGCAACACTCGCTAGGGAATATGCTTGCTTTCCATTAGCACTACATAGTCCATGGGTATCTCTCTTCTGCACAGGGTATCATATCTCTCTGGCTCAGGCTCTAGCAACCAGGTATGCTGTTAAAACAAAGTCAAGAAGTCCTAATAAGTCTTAAACGAGCTAGCAAAGAAAACAAAGTCATGAAAAGAAACAAGGGTATAATATGGGTATATTATTGTGTGGTCTATCTGTTTATTAAACTATAATTACGACCTAACCTCCTATAAATGAAATGAGGTTTATACTCGGTAAGATGGACCTCTTCTCTACTGTATAAGGTTTGTCTGCTCCTTAACGATAAAGACCATAGCGCAAGAGGATGTTTACTTAAATGTTACTAGTTTTCTATTAGGCACGTACCTACGCAAAGCTTGTCCTGTATTCGTTAGCAATAGGTATAGGGTCTTTCTTCTTATTCCTAGAGTGTTTTTTTTTTCGTTTTTGTATTGCAGTCTTAATAGGTTAGGTACATACTTACTGGTGTTAATATTCACCGCATAGTATACTCCTTTAAGATTCCTCCTGTTCTTTGTAGTTATTACTATAGAAAGGATTAAGCCTTTTTTTTTAGAGTCTTGTATGCATGGTGTACCTGACTGTGACTGAAGTGTAACGGAGGGTGTGCGAGGGGATTTGCTATATATGTAATGCCCTCAATAATAAGCTTATTATTTAGTAATATTGAATTAAGTCATAATATATTTTTAGAATCATAGTCTAAAAAGCTTCCTCAGTTTTAATATTTACAATGTAACTCGCTTAAGAAATCCTTACTCGACTCGAGTTGTGGGGGCTTTTAGGTAACGAATATATGTTATATACACTGCTTGGGCACTTAGTTGCTTTTATCAGGACAGGCTTCTTAATCAATAGAAACCTTGTTTGTGCTCGGCCTAAAATGAACTTCCTACTGCTATAAAGTATACTTTTATAAGACATAAGAGAAGCTGAGTAAGAATAAAACTCACAACTTATGCCAAATATAGATTTAACTGAATGATTGTAAAGCGCCTTCCTTTATGTTACTCACTAACTAAAGTTTAGTGAATATGTATTCCTGCGTTTAATTTGTATTGTAGGAAAGTCTATCTAGAAAGCTTCTTTTGCTAACCGTAAATAGAATTTGAACTTCTTACCTCGATACCTTTATCTTGTTGTTAGAAAATTGAACTTTAAACCTACGCACGGATAAGACTGTATTCGTATTCTAGTGAGCCTTTAGAGAACACTAAACAAGAAATTTGTTTTTAACAAGGAAAGGGAGACTCTGAAGTCAAACTCCTACGAATTAGATATATCAAAAGAAATTTGGGGTAGATATTAGACCCTACCTTAACTCGGTTAACAAGTTTTTGGAGTTACTCGGGGAAACTTTCGTGTTCTCTTTTCGTTAGCCTGGAGTAAAGTCTTTTTTACTCATGCAATTTATATAAACAGGTTTTTTTTATACTATAACTTAGTAGAGATTCTTATTAAAAAAAAGAGACTCTCTTTATTTTCTTATGAGGTTTCCAAGCCTGCTGGCTTGCAATATACTTCAAAAGCTTGTTTTAGCTTTCTTGTGAGTGATACAAAGTGGTTTATAATTGAGCCAGGAAGTACTTAAAGATAGATAAGTATATTTTGAAATATTTTATTTTGATATCCCTTTTGTTAGTGTGCTGTTAAATAGGGTTAGCTTTTACTATCTAGGACCGGAGCTTAGGTTAAGCTGTGTGATTAATTAAGAGGGAGTGGTCAGAAGTAACCTAACCTATTAAGGAAGAAATTGAAACCCGTGTGTTTGATATAAATAAGGTTGGCTAGGCCCTGTCCTGTATTCATCAGGTCTCGATTAAGTCTAATAGTTTTAGCAAAAAAAGTTAAGCAACTTTTGGTGATTTTATAGAATTTGTTTATGTCTAACTATACCCTTCTAAAAACTGAGTTTTAATACCCCGGAATATCCCGCGTTTCTATATTTGTTTAGTTATTCTAAGAGCAGTTTATTTATATTCTTCATAATCTTAGATATAATGCAAAGGACTTTCCAAAGAAGATTACTCCCTTTCATAATTAATATATAGGATACTTGCATAGTTTAACTAATAAGAAAGACCCGCGCTACTCTATACTTGGAGAGCCTTTTCGTTTAAATTTGTTTAATTAAAAAACTACTAACGCTTAAAAAATATAATGTATAAAAACTGGATAAAAAGACACTTCATAGATAACTGAGAAAGCTATAAAGTCTGAGTAGATACTTGCAAATCTACTTGTATATTGGCGGCTAGCAAGGAGAAGAGTTTTTTCTATTTACTTACATTACATATAACGGAGGTCTCTTTAAAGGCTTGTTATTTAGTAGCTTTGCTCCCTACCATTTAAAAGAAGAGTTAGCTCTAAGTCTTGGGAAAACTTTTTATTTTAGGTTGTATTTATATGTTGAGTATCAAAAAAATGAAGTAGCACTAGACTAGATAAGAAACTATAATTAAAAAAGTCTGGGTCTCCGGACTCTCAGAAAAAAGTTTAAAAGTGACTTTGTATAATTTGGAAGGGGGGTTTACTACTAAAAAAGAAAAAGTCTTTCAAAAGAGGTTCCTTGTGTAATTGATCTAATGAATGAGTATTCGACTCTCTTTGAGGATTTCCTTTTATTTTACTGGAATATGTGCAGTTTTCAATATAGCTTGTACATGGCTTTACGATATTCGACTAACCCTGTGTTAAGAGCTTTCCTTAATCAATCTAAAGATTTTAATTTCCATAAGTAAGGCTCCAATGAAATAAGGGACTTACTAGACTCTAGACATAATACTCAATTTATTTATAATAAGTGTTTTAACGAGAACGCTGACAACTTCTTAAAGAAAAGAGCTACGAGAGAATTCCAAAAAGGGCGCTAGAGAATACACTTTAAATTAAACCGGGAATTATAGAAAATGGGTTAAGAAGAGTTTTTTTTTTATTTGTGCATCCAAGGCTGGGAGACACCTGTATGTTGTGTTGTTGTATTTTAATAGCACGAGAGTTCGAGTTTTACTTTGTACTATATAATTAGGAAGGGGTATTCCCTACTCATTTTTTTTTTTCGAAAGAGTTTCTTTAAAGTGGGCTTTGAGAACATAAAACAAAAGGAAGTATAAATAAGTAGAAACTGGCTACGAGTCGGTCGTACCGGGGATTACCCTAAAAGTAGCGGAAATTTAGGTAGAGGAATATCGGTAAGCATAAGTAAGCCCAGAGACTTCCCCTTTTTTTTTTAATCTAATACTGAGATCACTCAAAAGTAAAAAAAATCTACTCGATTTATAGTAGCAATTCTACTAAACCCTTACTACTGCTATACTTAGTTCTACAACTCTCAATAAAGAAACCTCTAATAGATTTCACATACTTGTAACAAAGAGACGGACTTTTCACTATTATGTCAAATTACTAACTCCTTCAGTATAACTCATAAACCTATTGTCAGGTAAACAGGGAGTTGCAAATCCCGGTGTTCCCGCGATCCCTTTATAACGGGATATTTTCACTTCAAGGATTCCTTATGGGTATGGGGATCCAATATATAGCAAGAAGAAGTTCTTCCTGGGTTTAGTTTAAGTTTCTTTTCTATACTATAGATCAAAATCCATAATAGGATACACTTTTCTACTCATACAGAGACCCTCCTGACATATACGTAACAAAATAATAAAGGGTTTCCATTATACATTATAAGCGAATTTATATTCCACTTTTAATTATCTAATTCGTAAGACCCCTCTATATAAATATAAATAATTGGGATTTGGTAAACTATCGAGATTTTAGTCCAAGATACCGCGTAGTTAAAAAAAATCTTCAGATGTCTTAAGTCACTCTCCAACACTCATAGAATTTGTAATGAACCATACTAACATACTAAGCCCGTTGTTATTCATTCTAACACTCATTTGCTTATAGAGCTCGCTTTGTTTAAGGTGAGGTAAAAAACAGCCCAAGAAGATTCCTGTTGTTTGGGATACTCTGAAACTCTAGACTTGTAGGTTAACCAGAAACAGTAAACTAATAGACTTTATTTAGCTTTGGATATACCCGTTTAGTTTAGTAGAAAGATGTACTGAGATATAAAGGGTATTGCCCCTTTTGTAGTTCAATCACTTAGAGCACCGCCCTGTCAAGGCGGAAGTTGTGGGTTCGAGTCCTGTCAGTCCCTACATAGGAACCCAATCGCTATAATACTTTATTTTTGTGTGTTGACAGGGAACTCTCCTTAATGATCTCTACCTGTTTCAGTAATAGTATTTAGAAAATTAGACTACAAAAATACTGAAATTACTTACTACTGAGTCCGGGATCCCGGAATGAATAAAAAGTACAGGTAACACGCCAAAATTGAAATGTGCATTTTATATACCACGAGAGTTCTTGTTTTCTTTGTAGAATTGTATCCGAGTAGTTAAATGGATGTTATTTAGAGAGACCCTTACTACGTCTTACTCGATCTCTTTTATAGTCATTCTTGGTAGAATATAAACCTTTTTTGGCTTTACAACTTAAAAACAAAGTGTTTCCCCCAAAGAGGCATCTGTCGAAAAAAAGCCTCTTATATACTGAAAAAAAATCTACTCAATTTATCCGTAAACAAATATTCCCAGAATATTAGACAAACTAATTAATTGGTGTGAATTTAGTACATACAAATTGCCTACAAATTCGGTAATTAAGGTATTTTTCACATGTAGGTTACTTTTCTTATAGCAAAGCAGCAGCAGCTAATTAGACAATACTGCCATAAAAGAGTTAGACTAGCCCTGCCGACTTCCTTTTTAATCTTCTTGGGAAAGTCTTTTCTATTTATACCAGAAGCTGATTCATCGATTAAATCAATTACAATTTTAACTCTAGGAACGCCTAATCTTATATGTTATATGCCAGTTTTCCGATCTAATACTTATTTATTAGAAGGGGTAAATTCTACTATTTTTAACCTCAACATTAGGACAATAAGAGGGCTGCCTGTTTGTGTTGTCACAGCGTATTAATTCAAAAATAACACGAATTAGGTTTATAAATCTGGGTTAAACATAAGACCCTAACGCAATAATTTTGGTATTATGCCCGCTCCAGTACAGAGAAAATACAGGTATATGAGATACCAGGTAATTTTAAGGGGGAGTGAACCCTCTCCTAATTGGGTACCTCTCAACAATGCTCTAGGCAGTCTTTCTCGGAGTCTTCTTATGGAGTATGCCCCCTTTTTTCTTGAATATACATAATTAACATTATGTATTATAAAATACTTTTTTTTTTGTTTATATTTATTTATCTTCCCAACTACGTAATCTATTTCTTGTATAGGAAGAGTGAGTCAAACTAAATCCATTAAATCTTGCATGTCAACACTATCAGCTGCTAACCTTAATAAGTAGCAAGTGAAGAATGGCTTATATAAAGTAAAAAAGGAATGCACAGCAAGTTATATATGTCTTTTTTTTGTGGATTTTAGCCTAAACTCCCCTACCACGAAACCTTTTAGTAAATCGGCAGGAACCCCTCAATTAAAGAAAGATTCGAACCTACTTTCTTTGATCGGACTCCTACCAAAGCTTGCTTGCCTTAATGGGATTTTTTTGCTATTATGATAGAATTCTCTATAGGATATCGGTTACCCAATAAATCAAAGTCAATTTAATGAGTATATTCCTTCGGTACTTTGTTTAGTACAATAGTTGATATTCTATGCTTCTGAATGAGATAAAATAGCTAAGGCAACGAGCAAAGCCTTTTTAATTAAATGACTATTTCTAGTAATATTTTCAATAAAATATAGGGCCGGGCTCGTGAGAGGGGCTTTTCTTTATGATTTACCGAGTTAAGTAACGCAGTAATCCTAGCAACTCCCGGCAGCTAACTCTTTTTATTTTAGGGAGATCCAACTGTTTAGGAAATAAGCTTGCTCTATATTCTTGGTTTAAGTGCTATAATGGTAGAATAAGATACTATTACAAAGAGAATTGCAAGTACTATCACTATTCATAAATCAGGATCTCAGATAAAGCCAGATTCAACAAGAACTTGTATAAAAGCTTCTTGCTCAAACCGCTAGATTTAGTCTTCTATCACACCACACACAGAAACAGAAAAGTGAAGATTCACTAACAACCTCTGCCTAAGTTCTGTTCTCATAATTGAGGATTCTTTTTTTCTACACACCTAAATTCCTTGTAACAGAGAACCAAACTTAATCTTAATAGAGTAATAAGGATTAGGGTTACATATTTTAACAAATTAAGCGCTTCTTTTTTTAATCTTATACTTATACTCGAGCGCTCTAAAATGGTAAGATTCGAATCATATTTCGATAGTTGCAGGAGTCGGTAATAAGAAGTTTTTTTTCCTAACTAGAAGAAATTACTGACAACGGGCCTTGATGAATAAGCGAATGTAGTCTTATATATAAGGTGTTCCTTTTTTTACTTATAAATAAGAGGCAAAAATAGCTGAGTGGGACTTTGTAACTATTTGTATATTCAATATCCCGGGTATTCCGCAAACAAATCTTTTAGCTCCCGACTTTACGTTTACGACATAACGACTATTTTCTTTCCCCCGAAGCTCGCAATTTAGTGTTTTGCAACTATTGAAACTGCGCAGATGAATACAGAATTGACTTGACCTATACCTATGATATAAAGAGTTTTGAAGTGAAGGAAAAACCCCCGAATTTCCTTAAAAATCTTTCTCAGGGAAACCCAGCTAGGTTTAAAAATTAAGCCTAACCTGTTGGATAGGTGGAGTATAACTCGCTTATGCCTATTCTTTTGTGTTTTTGAGTGGATTGCTCTATATTCTGCAAATTAACCTTATATTAGCCTTCACTCTAAAAAGAAATAACTTCTCTCTTTGCTTTTTCTTCATAGAAAAGAAAAAGGGGGGCTTAAAAGTTTCAAAGCGATTAGGTTGTTTGTTCTCCTATTCTTATTCAAAATGTAGAAACCGTATCCCTCTTTTAGGGAATAAAGTATAAGGACTGCTTTGTTGATAACTCGAAGGGTAAATCTATGCTGCTTAGGGAAAAACTCTACGAAGCGTCTATGTTTGAAAACATAAGTTTTTTTTAGTTCTTGTATAAGTCTCCTTTGTTTATTACTTCCCGGAGAATATGGATAGCTTACAGCCGCCTACCTCTTATAACAAACAAGTAATTCCAATACAAGCCCGAGTCAGAAGATTGTAAGGTCATCAAAAGCACTAACCAAGAAACTTTCTAATACATGCCTAGAAGTTGGCACATTTTTATAGAATTCCGTTATCTGATTCTCTATTATCTTATCAGTCGAGGCGTACTTATTTCTTTCTGTTCATACCCCCGAAATATTTAGCGTGTTTTATAATAGAACTAAGAAGGGGATAGCTGCTCTTAAAAACTCTTTACTATAGTACAAGTTATGTACTTCTTATAAAAGTAGGCGAGCTAGGGTACAACTAAGGCTGCTCATCTAAGATAGATAAAGAGTGCTACTTATTTTAATCCTGAATGATTAAAACCTTACTATTTCCGTTGTAGATGCTGGCAAGGAAAAGCTAGACTATAAATCAAAGGCAGAGGTTTGCAGACAACTCCAGCTAGTATAAAATAATGTTAGGAATCTCAAGATGGAATAAGCTTCGTACACGAGCTAAATTAGACGACCCCTGGATTTAAACCCACAAATTTTCTTTATTAAAGTTAATATTCGGAGAGTATAAAAAACCTGCGAGTAGTTATCTAGAGAACCCTTTTTACGTAAAATTTGATTCTAATCACTAGCACTAGTGCCCCACTGCTTCATTTTTATTGTAAAGTTTTTTATTAACAAGTAAGAGCCCTATAAACAGTTTTCAGCTTTTGGGATATTAAAGCAAATTTCATTCTTAGAATATAGACTTCATATTCTTAGTATTCCTTCTACTTAGCATTCCTTCTATAAGATAAGTATATACCGCTTTTTTTGCTGATAAAGAATAGGTTTTTACTTAGTTCATTATACAAGGAAAGGATACCGTAGCTTTCTTTTGAAGTCATAAGTTTTTTTATCCTTGCTGATATGGAATTATTTAAACATAAAAATTCTTTAGAAGTTCTGTACTAGAAACAGAAATCTTGTTAAAGAGAACCTCTATTATTTACCCCACTCCCTTACTTCATTTTGTTGGTAATATATTTTGTTATCATAGGATACTTCTAAACGAAAAGGGCTTATGTGTAACCGACTTGGGGTCTCGCCTTTCATTATTATCCGGAATAGCTTTTTTCCGCGTAGGGTATCCCCGTAGTATAGTTATAGTAATTCAACACCTCAGAAAAAGATAGGATTTCCCCTACTTTCATTTCTGAAATAGACCTCCGAACCCTTAACATAGTTAAAGAATTCCTTCTTTTGTACTTTACTCTATCCGGATATTAAAACAAATACAACATGAAGGGCTTCCCCCTTTATAATTAAAAAAACCTTTAAACCTACCTAATTTATAAATACTTGCAAACTCCAGAGTAAGGACCCGTATCCAGAACAATACAACAGCTCTACGACCTTTTACCGTAGCGTCCCCTTAAACCCGTTTGTAATCTCACTAGAAAACCCCAGTAGAAAACTCTTAGCTACACTCAATAACAAATTAAAGGATAAGGATAAAGAAGTACTATGAGAAAAATTCTTTTCAATAAATAGGATTTAAACAAACGAAAGAGGACCTAAACTGTCAATGTCATAAGAATAAGACCCTACTTAGAAGAATAATAATCACTTAGGAGAATTAGGAGAAGAAGATAGTTTTCGTTTTCTTCCTTAGTTGTTATATCTGTTATATTAATATAGGAGTGTAATTTCGGTTTTGATGCATCTAAAAACAAAGTTAATTGCGAATTTCGTGCAGAATTAGGTATCCCTTCAGTACAAGGTAGAGGCCTTTTAATTTTAATAAAGAGTTTCGGAATTCTATTCGTTCCGTGTATATCACAAGTAGAAAAGTTAAAACAAGCGAGTAAGGTAGTAAATGTCAAAAAAAACCTATACTCTTTCGTTTCATTATCGAGGATCCGGAATATCTAACTAAACTAAGCAATACGGGTAGCCCCTAACAAAGATTAAGATTTTCTTTATTGTTATTAGAAAAGTAGCTACTTTACAGAATCCTTTAAATTGGCGGGGTGTGGTTATAGGCTCCCTTATAATGGAACCCAATATTCATTCTCAGATCCAAAGAGCTCTAAGAGTTACAAGAGAATGCGAACGCGTATCCCTCTACTGTCCACTAGAAATTAAAGCTGGTCTATATTAGAATTACCTACAAGAAAATACCATAAGGTATTCTCTCAAAAGCTGGAACAAAGTCCTGCACTTAGTACAACTAGCAGTAAGGATTGTTTGCAAGTTACACATTCAATAAACAGAAAACAGAGTAGTCTAATCGTAAGAACTTCTGGTTTATACCTCCAAAAAACTTAGACAGCATCTAAACCGAAAAACCTCCTTTGCCACGGAGTCATACTCAAAATCCCGGTCGTATAAAAAGGGCTCCCCCTAAAATGGAAGGGAAATCCAATGCGTAGGACAAAGCTTCTACTTTACTCTAGGTTAGTTAAGTAACTCTCTGAGTCAGTCGGCAGCTTCAGTTTTATGCTTTTATTAACAGAATTCTAGAAAGCACTTTGTTGGGAGCCCCTCTTGTGAAGCTATATCAAAGTACAATTGTTTGTATCTATAGTCAGAGTAATATAAAATGAAATTTAGAATCTGCTATATGTACCGGTTGATTATAATAAAAAAACTTGTTGTATCGCAGTCATTATGCTAGTCAAAAGATGTTTTAGAAGTAGGCCTTCTATTCGATTTTTAACTTTTAAGAAGATGTATAGGGTCGGGATCCGATCCCCGGCAAGGTTCGTGATATGAAGAATTCTCCTTTTCTTTGACTTAAATTTTCTATGGATGTTGACACTTAATATGCCTATGATAAATGGAAATCTTATTTTCTAGTCAAAGAAATTTTTTCTTATTAATAGGAATATTCCTGAACTTTTTACACAAATTCAGGGATCTATATAAAATTGGGGCTTCTCCACTGAATAAAAGGGGAAATCGCTTGAGTTGAGTATTTCGCGGGTCCTAGCCTAGGTCACCCACGGTTTGGATAAATTAATCTTTCTTAAGAAACTAAATCAAGAGTTTTTTTTTGTTATGGAAAATTAGGATTTGCGGATTAGTGTTTAAGTGGGTTATACTTTGATGGAGAGCAGTCCCTAGCTAGCCTTTCCGACCTGTCCGAGTGATCCGTATTTATTTGCCTTATGGGCATTTAATTTATATGTTTTAATTTATATGTCATATGTTATAAGTAATAGAGAATTCATGAATAGAGCGTGAAGTAAGCCATAAATAATATGAGAGCAACCGATTCTATACCCAGTAGCGAGACTAAGGGATAACTCTTATTTGGTAAGCAAGTGCTAAACAAAACAAACCTTTAATTTAATATGTGCAAAATCTAGTTGGACTGAGTATAGAATTTTGAATTTCGATAAACCTAAGGAAAAGAATCTTCATTTATTAGACCTGGTTGCAGGGTTCTATGTGTATATTATCATAACAAGGTATGATTGTGCACTATTCCTAATGAAATGAATAAATAGGGTTTTATTTTATGACTTTATGACTAAAAAAAAAGAAAGAAGCCTATCCTTTTCATTTGAAGAGGAATGATTCTTTTCTACTTAAGTCCGGTGAAAGATCTCACACCTAATTTCAGTTGCTTAAAGTAAAGGCTCAAAAATAAGACTATACGCTCCTTTTCGGAATAGGAAGAGGCAAGCTCAATTCTTTTTTTAATACCTTATATACTTGAAAAGGTCTATACTTCACATGATGTTACATGGGATTTCGTTTTTAGGACTTTATAGAATAAGTAAAGACTCGAGCATAAAAAGAGTACCTTCACTTAAGTAACCCAAACTTACGGGATTTCCAGAGTTATACAAATAAATGCCTAAGCCATTCCATTTTTTTTACTATTACTTACTAGCTTACTGGTTTTAAAAGAGTACTACAAGAAATCCCTAATAAAGAGTTCTCTTTACTTATCTATCGTTATATACTTCCTCTTTCTAGATACCCGGACCTCCCCTTAGTAATGCAAGCTACTCTCTAATCTAAAACGGACAAAAGCAAAGGTTAATATTGAAGCCGATTAGAACCTCCGGTTGGTTTACCGTCTAAGAGTTTTTTTGCTCTACCTTCAACTCGAATTTTATCCTAGTAGAAGGCTCCGTTAACCCGGACAAGAGATTATATAAATAAAGTCTAATTTCTACTTAAGCAATTCTATTACTTTAATAAAGTAAGGTATAGTTACTAGAGACCCCTCCAAGCCCTTTGCGTGGGTTGGTTTTTTCTTTCCATATTAAATAAAACTACAGCTTTTGTTTTAACTTAATTTAAGTACGATGTTACGTATCATTGAGACTAAGGTACTGCTTGTGGAGACCCCTCTCCTCTATTAATTGCTTTCCACAGAAGGAGTCAGTAGTCCTAAGATCTAAAAGGGTATTTTAACGTAGAGAGAAGTAACCTTGTTATAGTTGTTTATAGCTTAAACTGGATCTTTAAAAGCTTCTTTATTTCTTGCCTTATCAACTATATAACTAAAAGTTCCAAAAAAAGACCTTAGTAAAAAGCAGCAAAACTCGAAGAAATTAGTATAGCCTTAGCAATTAATTTGATAAGATAAGTTAACCTACTACTAGTATATATATTTAAGGCTAGGTTTTAAATCACATAGGAGACTTGAAAAACTTGCAATACCCAACCCAGTAGGGCATAAAAAACAAAAATTAATTAAATTATAGGATTCCCACTCCTCGCTTTAGCTTTCCTTTCCTTTCCCAAAGAACTCCCCTAATAACCTCCCTTATAAGGATAAGGTCATACCCTATAATATAAACCCCTGTTACAATACTGCTACTCTTGCATATACCTTTTATAGAATACTTCTAGTAATCTCATAGAACGTTTACTGTGTTCCCTGTTGTACACAATACGAGGGGCTAATAGGGCAAGGAAATCCTACTTTTGATATTGTAAAGGATAAGTCAGTGAACTTTTAGTTATATACACTATTTTCATTTCTAGAATAGAATAGTTAGGGATTCCGGTTTCAAATTGTCTAAGTCGTATAGAAGCTTTTCCTGTACTATTTTACTGGTTAATGAGTTCTATTTCTAAAGATAAGGTTATAAAGAAAGGCTTTTCGTTTAAGGATTTCTAGGTTGTAGTATCCGGACTTAATCAAAAAACGTATTAAAAAGACCCTTATCAAGGGCATTCCCCTGGATCTAATAACAATCTCATAGCCCAAAAATCCCAAGATCGGATCTAGATGAACTGGTTTAAAAATGCAGGGTGTACTTCCGCTCTTATCTTATAGCTTACCCACTTTATTCGGGTACATTTATACCTAATAGTGAATGAAACTTAGGATTTAGTCTGCGTCTTAGTTTTTCGTTCACCTAGATGAAAGGCCTACTTTAAATAATTTCTTATATAAGCTTTTCCTATTCCTTTGATTCATTAACGTATGTGAAATTTTGGGTATACACTTTATATTATTTTATTATTAGCTTTTTTTCATATACAAATTGAAATTTATTGCTTTTTCCGAAACTTATGAAATATTCTGGGTTTTTTCGATAAGAGTAACGGCAAGAAAACGAGTTTTTATGGATATTACTACTCCTAACTAGTCTTAGCAGTTAGATTCTCAAAGGGTCTTTTAAAAGCAGAAGGAGGAATTAAGAGCTTACGAGACTTGACTTGGAAAGAGACTGTTTACTAAATCAAACTATACCCTCTCGTTTTAGACTTTAGAAAATCTAACTTGAACCAAGAAAAAAAGGAAGTGGACCCTTTCTTTACTACTAGCATTTTAACTTTTCTTATTTATCGGATTTCCGTTAAGGTATTTCAGGACTCATAGCTTCAATTTCTACATAAAGAGATTAAAAGGGGCGTGATCCCAGCTTAGTTTTTTTATTAGACTCTAATCCTGTTTAGTAAAAACTCAAATAATTTCTATTTTGCAAACTCTTAGATACTGCAAATACTCGCTCTTAAGACGCAAAAACTTGTAATAGCCGAAATTAGTACTAAACACTTAGTATAGTAAGGAAAGGACCCCTTCACTCTTCTGCTTTTCATTTTACGCCAAGACTCAGGATGGGAAATAAGGACTGTAGAGTAAGTTTACACGAAATTGAAACACAAGTTAACTTCCTTCATAAATCTTCATAAATTAGGCCTTACTTACCACAAGTTTTTATAAACTTGCAATTCAATTAATTACTTTTACTGATATCCTGTTTTAGATTCCCCAGCACTCTCGTTTTAGTGCATTTAGCTAAGCCGCCCCCTTTCGGAGTGGCACAAGACCCCTTTGTTAAGCAGTAACGCATCCTTGATTATAACAAAGTGCCGAAAAACCTCCGTTGCAAAGAAATAAAAAAGCCTTTCTCCACTAAAAGAGGAGCTCAAGCAGCGGTTTCCTTTTACTAGAGTTTATATCGATACAAAGATTTTTGTAGAGTACTTGATAGTATAATTTAAGAGATTCCCAGAAGTCGCTAGGTTTCCTTTTTTTAATGTATTCGTAGACCACCTCCTTTGCCCTATTGTTAAAAAACGAGGAAAGAGGGTTAAAAAACCCCTAATAGGACACCCCCTTTTGTCTCCGTTTGTAAAGGAATCTCTAGCAAAATCTTACTCAAACAGGAACCTGCCGGACTGAACCCAAGAACAACTATTACACAAATGTTTTTTTGATTCACCGGGCTTAACTTTACTTTATGTTTTAAAACTACACAACTCTGGGCAAGGCCTACGTATATCCAGCCTCGGCCAAATCTAACCGTCAAAAAAAACTCACCAAAAGCCCTTAAATACGGAGCTAACAAAAAAAGATTTTGAACTTTGTCGTAGTGAAGGAGCATCTTAATATAGCATACCCACCTTCTTTAATTTAACAAATTTAGCGCTCTTTGTCAAGCTAAGCTCTTCCTTATAAGTATACTTTAAACCTAGGTTTAGCCCTTACTACTACTCTAAAACCAGAATTTTAGGGTTCTCTTAAGTACCTTTACTATATATTCCACTATATCAGGAACTTAAAATGGCCCTTCTTTAATTATTAAGTTTTAGCTAAATTCCTAAGAACCCCCGCTTCTTGACACAAACAAAGGGATCTCAATTGCTTTAAATTAAACTTGTCTATCCCGGGCTTACTCTCAAGCTAGGGGAAGCTTAACTTCTGGATAGTAACGAAGCTCTTTCTTCAAAGATTTCAACAATTAAAATCTCGGTAACTTGTTAATCGAAAAGGGCAAACGCCTAAACCCGCATTGCCTTGTATATATCCGGCAGACCTAGAATATCTCAAATATACAGCAGCGCTTTAAAACTATTCCTGTTAAATTCAGTAAGGAGGTCTAAGTATGTATTATTGCGATTGAAAGGTTATACATGTCTTGAATTGAAACTCCAGGTTCTTTTGGTATATTACTAAAGGATAGGATATTGAGATACTCTTTTTTTGAGAGGTTTCCTCAGGGATATAAGCCTAGCCTATTGGGTACCCCTTATTATAACTTGTCTTTTTGGGGTGTTATAAACCTATTTAGGAACCTCTTAAAACTATAGCTCTAGGCATCCTTTCTAAAGCCCCGAGCTGGAGTCCCTTTAATTAGAAACTCAAGACATCCAAGATGCGTGTTATCTAATTGGTTAGTCACACAAGTTATCTTTCTTATAATATCTGTTAATGAATAAAATAATAAGGTATTTTGCTATCCAGGCATTGGTTAGATAAATGCTAGTTACAGGAGTCTCAATATTACTAGTGTCCAATGAGGTATCCAATCTACTTGTTTTCAAAGTTAAAGTTAAAGGGAAAAATCTCGGATAGTAATTATTTACTAAGCAAAAGCCGGTTTTTTTCATAGCCTATCAAAAAAATGACTAAACTTCGAAGAGAGTAGGTACACTTAGCATACTCTATCAATATCTTTTGTACTATGGTAACCCTTGACATATCTAAAATTAAGTCACAAAAATTTTGAAAATAGCTGGTTCAAACGGGACGAAAACTTGGCCCTGCGTCATCTAAAAACCCGAGGGATTCCCTAACCTAGTAAGTAACTCGTTGGATAACCGAACACGGCGGAATTCCTAAGTTCTTGTTGTACAAATTCTGATTAAAAAACTCAGGCGCAGACCCTTTCGTTCGTTGAGAGTATCCCATAGCTATAATCTATTTAGTTTAGCAGGCTTCCTTATACTTATATAATACTTATTATAAAGGGTATTTCCTTTTTTTTGTTATCTAGTAATGCCTTTTGAGATACTCTGTCCAAAACGCCTTTTCCCTTAGTAGACTTAATCTAAAATTAGAATCTAATACTTTAGCTTTTATGAACGGGGACTTTTTTATATACCTGTAGTTCAATCTTTAATTGTCTTTATTTTTCCTTGGGGGATGCTAGTATAAGACAGCTATTCTACGTCAGTTTTAAAGGCCTATAAGCAGGGTTGCTCTCTACATTTTTGTTAATGAGGTTTTACTCTATCTTTGTCAATTAGAACCTCTATTTAGTTTATTTGTAAATTCAAAAGCATTTGGTCGAAACAGGTTTTACTAGAAATCCCGTAGGTAAATATTTAGGAAACCTATAGTAATATAAAGTAATCTGAAGTCTTGAACTGCCTTGGGCTTAGACGAAAAGAAAAAACCCTTACCAAGAGTCCTTTTATAATTTGGAATATTTTTGGTTTAGCTATTTAAGCTCTATGCTCTAAAATCTTTTCCATGAGATCCTCTTCTATCAAACAAAAAGTATGGTCCTATCTTAAAACCTAACTACACAAGACCTATTTCTCTTAAAGGGATACTATACAAAACTCAGGATCCTGAAAGGTTATCAGGGTTCATATCGAGCTCTCCTTAACTAACTGTAGTATCGACACACAGAAAAGGCTAAAAGCACGAGATCTTTATAACATTTGATTGCCTTGTGGGGCCCACTTGCAATCCCCATTCCTTTCTGGAACGTAACTCTTTTGAATTTGAAGTAATTTCGGAATTGCATTGATTTGATACTTAACTTATGACTTCCTGGATAAACTAAAAGAGTAAGGATAAAGAACAAATAAAACTTAACGATAGAGTAATGAACTCAGAACTTAGTCTGAATGGGGCTGCTATTAAATAGTGCAAACAATGACATACCACGAAATTGAAACAGATTCTCATTTGGATAAGGAACTTGCAATACTAAAAAGAAATGAAACAAGAAGTAAAACACCGAAATGAGAAGGTGAAGATTAGGTGTAGTGACTATATAAGTACAAAGTCAAAGAATACGAAACTACGGAATAAACCTCTCTAGCGGAAAGGTCTCTTCTTCCTATGTAATTACAGAGACTGTGTTGGACGATAGATTGTACATTTGGCAATAGTTCCTAGGATTAGTTAGGGAATTTAGAGAGGGTTCCTTCTTAGACAAGAAGGTCCCAGTGTCTACTGCAAAGAAAAGATAGTCTTTATTAGTGGTTCTAAGAAGAAGAGATTATATTCGAGTGGACTCAGTAAGCATGATAAGGAGACCTTGGGAAGCTTGTTCTCTAAATCTAAAGAGTATCACTGGGTTTATCAACATAAACAAACTATAACGGACTCATTCAAAAACAGTACATGGAGTTAACTCCAAATAAGTTCGCTGAGTAACTAAAGGGTATCTGATGTAACAAATCCTATAGCTTGAGAGGGGTCCTTTTTGCGGATTAGAATTACAGAAAGTATTTGGCTAGATAAAGAATTAGTAATTAAGAGCTCTTTTTAATCTTAGAAAGAGGCTTCGCTTTTTAGAGGAACTCACTAAATTACTTTAATATCTACTAAAAGAAAACGAGAGCTTCACCACCGAGTCGTTCAAACAAAAGGGAGTAAGTATTATTAGCTAGTAATCTTTTTTAAGGCAAGCTACAATAATTTTAAGAATTAGAAAATGAAGTTTCTTTAGTTCGCCAATTGCTCTAAATAAGTAGTCCCTCGGTTGCCCTGTTGTTGAAAAGCTTCAATTCTAGACGACTAAAAGGGACCTTTTCTTAGAAGTTTCATTACCTATACCTATTTTAAGTGGATACTTATGGGATCCATTTGGCTTAAAAGCGCGTATTGAATACTGGGGATTCCATTAGCCAGCCTGTGCTTTACCGCGTAGCTTTAGTTCAATAAATCTAAACTTTCTTAGCCCTATAGAGCTATACTTGCATTCAGAGCTGCTGACACTTCTTTCTAACTTCGTTACCTAGATTTGACCCTTTAAGAAGCTTCTTGCCCTTATATTAATTAAACTAAAAAAAAAAAGGTAAGCTTTTATGCTTATTGGCTATCTGTTTACTAGGAATACCTAAGGACACCTAATAGAATATCTATCCCAGTAAACACTTTCTACTATAAAATCCTTAGAACACCAGCCTAACATACATAACAGAGTAAACCTTACTCCTAAATAACTAGGATTCTTGTGACTCTGTAGCTTGTGGGTTCCCTACTATCTTATGAGGCTTATTAGGAGTTATAGCTCTCTTTCTTCTTAATCTGAATATACCAAGACCTGTAGCTAAACAAAGAAGAACTCCTTTTCTCTAGATCTTTCCTAAATTCCCTTATCTACTATACTAAAAATTACCAGTCTTTATAATAAATAATAAACTCTTCAATCCAAATAAGGAAACCCATATCATTCTTATACATTAGAAAAGGCCTCCTTCTTTTTTAGTAAACACCTTATTTAGTAAACGCATTATTTCTATTCTAATGAAGCCCTTCTAACAACCTCGACTCATTTTAGTATGATTTCCTTTAATTAGAAGACTCAAAACCTTCCCTTTCTTTACACTAAAAGGATTATAAAACAAACACCTAAACTTTCTAGAACTTCCTTTACTTTAATCCTACATTGGCAACTGACAACTACTTTATCTTCTTTAATAGCTGGGAATTACTTTGGAGAATACCCCATAGTGAGCCCCTTGCTTACATATTTCCCATACCTTATTATCAAAGCATTTAACTTAGACCCCTCCTCTTTTCTTTTATTCACTTTACGGGCTATGGAATCCGGAATGAAATTAGAGGAACACTTATTCAAAGGAACTACACAAACAAGTAGACAACGTCTCTCCCCAATACCTTCTTCTATATTACCGGGATACTAAAAGCTAGTAGAATTTAATAGGGAAACACTTCCTTATTGTGTTAAACACCCACTACTTTACGGACTGGGGAAAAGGCAGCCACTTGTTAATTCGCTTCCCTTTGAAACACACTCGGGTCAGAGTTGTATGTTACTTTTATATTATATAGGCACGCCCTAAAATAATCCAATAGAACAAATAACCCTGGTTCCATACTGCGTTACAAAGTGCCGGGTCTTGACTATTACTTACCACTTTTCCAGGAAGAGGGAGAAGTGTTTTAATCTTACTTTGCTGTACTTCCTAAAACTAATGAAAGGAATTTAGAGCAAGGCAAAACTATTGCAATGCAGTGAAACTCCTATGTTGCATCTTCCTTAGACTCACGAACCTTTGATGAACTTGACCTTTATTTATAGTATATTATATTGTTTAAAGTATTAAATTAAATAGGACTTAAAAGAAAAGGGTTCGCTAAAGTTTGTAATAGATTGCCAAATAGGAGTGCTTTCCCGTGAAAAAACCCATATCGTAGTTGTTTTACTCGTGATTTTGTATAGCTTAACTGGCTTTTGAAATCGGTTTCATAAGAAGGTAAGTTTTCTCGGGACTGATGGGACTCGAACCCATAACTTCTGCCTCGACAGAGCAGTGTTCTAACGGATTGAACTATACAATCCCAGCATAATGATAAAAAAATCTTTACTCTTTGCTGCTTTTAATTTCAGTGTATCTTTTACTAAACGCTTTGTTTGAATGGGCAGTCACAATACTTTCCTTTAGGAATTCTTTCTAAATTTGACAATGGTTGGTATTACTTTACTTGTATTAAGGAAGAAGCTCATTCAAAAAAAGACGGAATTTGACAAGAATGTTGCATCCAGATCAGAAATATAAGTTCTTTATTCTATGTTTGCCAGCCCCTTATTCTATTAACAATAGGAATGAGCAAGCCCTGGTTTCTGTCTCATTGAATAGCCTACGCAAATTTAGTATACCTGTGGTATAGAATAGATAAGGAAAGAAGGTATGCGGAAGAATCAGTCAGAAAGGTCTAGGTAGTCCGAGTCAAAAAGGAAGGCCTAGTATGACTACACAAAACCGAGCATACTCCAGTTTCTCCTTATTTATATAGATTCGGTATTTGTACCGATTGCACCCCGGTAACTAACACTAAGCCCTGCCCGTTTAGGAGAACCCTTATCTTATAGCCTAAGAATTATAATACAGACAAAGCGTACTTAGTGATAGTTAATGGTAATGAAAATAGGAATTCCTTTTTCTTTATTAAGAACGAGGAATACCCCAACGCTAAATTAACTTTAACCAAAGCGGACAAAAAATTGACAGCAAAATCAGTAATCTTACATGACCATATCATATCTTAAGAATTGTGACTTGAAAAAAGACTTCACAGCTAAGGGTCGATCATACACTCTATAACATAATATAATAAATTTAGAAAATTCAACACAGGAAACTCAATGAAATGAGATTTAAAGGTGTTTTTAATTTCATTATACTGCAGAAGAAGAATCTAAAGAGAATTCTCAATGTTATTCGGGTTCTTAATTAACTCTTTTTTTATTATTCATTCGTGTTTCACTGTGAGAGTACTATGAGAGAAAATCTTGTTAACCAAGGAGGCGCCTATTCCATTGTTATACTCGAATAGAATTGGAGAGGCTAGGTAGGGTAACACCGCTACTTACTGGGACTACACCTATTTTATGGAATCAGCAACCCAACACAAACAAGGCGTTTTATACTAAAGCATTAAAGTCCTCTACTAGAAAAGAGGGATGTACTAATGAATACTTCTAAGGCTCTCCTACTTTTGCTCGAAAAGGATCCATATAGAATATAAGGATAATCATTTCATTTAGGAAAAAGCCTGCTAAGTGAGTCAGAATAGATATTAATATAAGACATTCCCGCACGCAAGCCCTGTACTTTTCCAGTACTAACTGGAGCCTAATCCGGTAAAGAAGATATAAATAAAAAAACGCGTTAAATTAATGAAATCTTATTCATATAATGTAATGTGGAACTCACTAGCCATAACTTAGCTTTTTTTAGTTACTTTAAGAGGGCTGGACTCTCTTTTCATAATTAACTAAATAATATCTAATAAGTATAACTCAATATACTATAGAATACGTTAGGTATAAACACCTATCTCCCTCTCTAACTGCTTAAGGAGAAAGTATAGCTCCTAAGACTAATAAAGTCAGTAACAAATCGGTCAATAAGAAGAAGTAATAAGCTGTGAGATTAGAACCTGTGGCTACAAGTTTCATTCTGGTTGGGATTTACCCGATTGAAAGACTCAACTAGATATACACTAACAGACTCTATTTCACTTCCTAACTTACTGATATTAGAGAGTCACAAATAAATAAGTCCTTTATTTAATAAGTGATTTTATTCCTTCCATAATACTGAAATTATTACGCAATATTCCAAGAGCTTTTATAGAAACTGTAGGCAAGCCTTTGCCTCTTAGGTAAAAATAAGGTTTTCTTAACGAGAGATGGCAAATTAAGCGGGAAAGCCCTAACAATTCTAAGGGACTTCGTATCTAATTATAGTATAACTAACCCCAATGTTAAACTAAACAAGTCTTGTCAAAGTCTTTTATCTTAATGCAGTACTTCTGTAGTTAAGTTAGTCTTATTTTGAGACAATATAAAATAGCATTATCGTGTATATGTCTTGCTTAGAATCAATCCCAGCACTCGTTTCAAAAAGAAAGAGCTTATAAGTTTAGGAGCTAGCTATATATTGTGAGTTGAAGCACTTATAGAGTTTGCAAGTATTTGTCTTTTGAAAGATGATTTATCCTTAGTCAAAACAACGCGGAGTTACCCTTCTTAAGCAGAACTAAACCTAAGGATCTCAAATAATCGATATTAGAGGAAGACTTTTTTACGGGTTATGTATGTATATACCACTCTTGGCTTAACCTTGTCCCAATTTCTAGGTACTAAACTAAAGGATTACTCTCGTTTTTGTTTTTTTACAATTTTCTGCTTTATTTACGGATTGAAAGCCCTAGAAAAGCCCAAATTAACCAAAGATAAGTAGGCTCACAATACATATGTTTATCCGCATTTGGGATCCCTTCCTCGGTAGCTTTTTTAGGATTCCAAATATACACTAAACTTATGTTAGATCCCACAAGGAAGGATTTGCTAAGGCTAAAGGAAGGGATAGGGGTTAGCTCTTCGGGGCATTTCCATTTACGAGTTTTTAACACTGGAGTAGGCGTTTTATAACAACCTAAGTTATATTGCTTCTTTTTTTGAGATAGTCCTAGATCTTGCTTTCACCAGGTTTACGCCTTATTTTTTTTAGTTACCCCTTCCCCCAAAAAAACTATAAACTTATTCCTTACAATAACAATAATATACACGCGGCTCTTTATATATAAACTAAAACTTTATAACTGCCCGTAATCCCTTCTAGGGACTCGGTTTTCCTAGAATCCTAAACCTTCTATAGATTTTCAAGCTATAATTTCATTTCTAACTACTCTGCGCGCTCTTTTTAGCCCAAAAGAGGAAAATAAGTGTACTATTTGGGCAGCCTCTTAAGTGTGGGTTTTTCCGTAATGTAATATTACAAACCGCTAAAAAAGAAAAGGATGCCCTGACTAAGGAGTTTTCAACGGGAATTGACTATAAGATATCGAAAAGAGCGCTTTCGTATAAGGTTCTAAACAGCCTAGGAAGAATAACAGTCTTTCTGAAGGGGTCCCCGCTGGGTTGTTTACTTTACTTTAAACCAGGAATTGAAGAGTACTAATACTAAGTAAATCCTTTCTACGGATAACCGAGGAGTACAGACTCAAGCAAACAAGCCCGAATACCCAGAATATCCTTCTACAGTTTAAGGTACTCTTGTATAACTCATTATACTTTGGATTTACTATACTTAAATTGTTGACCTCTTAGTTTTGAGAGAGAAAGCCTTGGAACCCTTAACTTTTGTTTTAGAATTCCTTACCCTTCATTATCTAGGATCCTAGCATGACATTGATAAAGAAAGCAGCTTCCCTTTAGAAATCCTTGTTTTGTTGACACAGGAAATTCTTAGTAATATTATACAGACTAGCAGACTAGAAAAGCAAAGCTATCGAATATAAACTTACTTGCAGCAGATACTAGGCAGACTGGAACGTACTAACCAAATAGAGAGCCTGCCTGCCAGCCAACGAACTTCCTTGATTACTTACTTTGTTTGCTAGAAATACTGCAAATACTGGAAAGCACCCGGAAGGTATACCGGGAAAACGCTATCTGTTTAATAAAGCTTCACCTTTAGATTAGAAAGAATGAGAACCTTTGCCTTGCTCAGGAAAGGGGGTCTCTTAGTTTCCTAGCCTGTTTTACTCTTATAGAAGATGAAACTTAAACTAGAAAGAGTTTTAATGTGTATGTTCAACACCCTCAGTTATGTCGTTAGAATAGATAGGACTGCCCGCGGAAGCCCTATAGGTAACTTCATTTGTCTAAGGGAGTTCTTAGTTTAGAATCGTTTTAGTAGATCTTTTTTATGAAATTCTAGTAGTCCAGCGGATCTGAGAGAAAAGAATTTTACATCAAGATTTAAACTTAAAGGCCCTAAGTTTTTGGATCGAAGCCAAGAGTAAACAAAAAAAGGGTAGGGTAGTAACTTTAAAAACTTATTTCATTGTTATCATTATATGGGTATCCTATATGGAGTATAAGATTATTTTATAAGTATATAAATTCCCGAGAAAATCTTTAACTTTAAGTAAGATAAAAAAAAAATATATATAAAACACCATATACATAGCACCGAATAAGAGCGAGTCTTCGAGCAAGAAAGCTATAAACGGAAAAAACTAATACTAAAAAGACTTAGATATTTTCTTGATTAACTTAGTGTAATTTATTTGTTATTCACAGGATATGGTCTTTTTTTACTTATATCTTACAGTAAACTGGTTAATCAAGGGCACTTTCATTCACGAAATACTTAAGAATCTTACCCATAAGAGCAATTTCTAGTAATATTGGTTTCTATACATACTAGTCCTCGCTTGTCTTTAAGGGATGTGATGTCCTAATTATAGAAATTACCTTTGTACGAGGGGCTGTGCATCTCAGCAGCTTTGGCTTTAATATATGAACTGCCTTGACTTGAGCACCGGTTACTGGTGAGGTGAGTAGAATGAGCTCCCTTTATACAAACAAAATTCCTTACTATTAAATAAAAGTTAGAAAATAAAAGGGTAGCTTCATCTTAGAGTAATACTGAAATTTTCTACTTTTGTTCCTCTAGTTAGGAGTAGTTGTCTTAGTCTTCCATTACTATATACTTCATTTATATTATTAGATATTATAAAGGGTTTTAAAGGATAGTATGCCTCCAGCCCCATGTTCTTCTATAGAGGTAAGCTTGCTTAGAGAGATTAGGAGTAAGTCCTTTACTTCAAAAAACTTTGGCAAAAAACGTAAGTGAAGCTATTGTAAAGCTTAGGCGCCCGAGCCGGGGTACTCTCTTAGTAATTAAAATTGTACTAAATACAAACTATTCAAATTGGCAGTTAGTTTAGTATTAAAGGGTTAGAATCGGGAATTCTGAAGGGGGCACTAGCGGGCCGGGCCGTCCTTGGGGTTGTAATGATCCTAACTAATTACAGGAGCTCAAGAGTCCTTAATTTATCTTAGAGAAGAAGTCCCATAACAAATAATTAAGAGAAAAGTCTAGCTCAGAATCTAAGTCATGCAGAACAAAGTGGGTAAATAAAAGATTTTAGTATAAAGAATTTCCGTTCAGTAATGAAGTCAAGTTTAAGCAAGATTCCTATAGTGTATTGTATCTTTAGAGAAGTCTAGTTTCAAGGTCTAAGACTCTAAGAAATGTAAAGTAAGGTAAATCCTAGAGTTTAAATGTACAAACAGGTATCTTAACAGGTAATAAAAGGAATTCATTTTGGGGGTTCTGAATCTTTGCTGGATTTATAGCAGGATTTATAGAATAGAAATAAAATAGATAAGTTCTTGAAATCTTAGGAAGAAAGTCGGGCTAAAGCTAAAGAATTTCTAGTAAAGAAGTCAATTCATTAGCAAGGGAAGTTTCATTAACGGGCAGGCTTTTCCTGGGATTTTGGTTTAAAGGCATTCCAATAAATAATATTTAGTTGCTCTTGGTGCTCCTTATTTTATAGTTGTAAACCAGTACATTAGTCTTTGGGATTCGTGGGATTAGTATTTTATTGATGAAAGTTTTCCCGCGTAAACAGTAAACAACTTTTGCGCGATAGAGTCATATTTATTTGAGTGCTTACCGGTATTTCTATAGCAGCTTTAACAAATGGAAAGGTGGCCTTGTTTTCTAGTCTGTCTGTAAGTAGAGTCTTTTTCAAGTTAAGAAACCGGGTATTTCTTAAGTTTGTATGCTTATGATAAGCCAAGCAAGTCAAGTTTTCAGTCTAAGTAGTGTGAAAGGTTGGTCCTTGATAGAAGGGAGAGTCTTACCCTATAAATATACAGCCAGTAGTATTCCGGTAAATAACGAAAACTTTTTTACGCGAGTTCTTTCTGCGAACGGAAAAGCCCGAGATTTAGTCTAGAAGGGGGGCTTTCTCTTGTAATCCCCTTTTTTATAAGTATAAGATATTGCACACTTTGGCCTGACACTTAATTTACACGAGGAAAGAGATGGAGTTTCGTGCCAGAGTATTCTCTTTTTTTTTCAACTCTCCCTTATTCTAGAAATTAGGACCCTTTCGTTTATTGTCAGCTGTAAGCGTAAAATGCTTATTAAGATTTTAGATTTACATTCTAATAAGTACTAAAGAAGAGCTGTATCAAATTGTATATTTATTCTTTAATTTAAATCCCCTGCAAATTAGTTCTTTTCTATTTATATGGGGGATCTTTCCAATAAAAAAAAGCTAAACCCCTAATCATCCTTGTGTACCGAGTAAAGAGAAACCTTTATAAGACACCATTGAACGTACTTGTTAATCTCCCGTTTTTCTTATCTAGCGAACTCTTTTGCCGCTTACTACAACAAGGATAGACTTTTCCCAGTATATATATCCAGGGTAGGCAGATGTTTAGAAGTACCCCAGCCTCCCTACTAAATTGTCTACAAATTAAATTCCAGCTACGACTCTAATCTAAATATTCGAATTCTTTGAAGCTCTATAAAAGCTTTCAGTTATTGTATACCGCTTGATTTAGCCTATTCTCTCATCTTCCCTTTCTTTTTTTTTATGTTACACAACTCTTAAGTAGTTGGCTTTACTTTACCCTGGGAATCCCTTGAAGATAAAAATTTCCTAACAGTACATCCTTTGAAAAATCTTAGGGGAATGTGAGGTGTTATTACTCAATCTTGTACAGAAGGTGCATCTTAACAGTAAATTCGCAATAAAATTGAGGGAAACCGAAACCCTTGAGTCCTGAGTAAACGGGAAAGGAAAACGAAAGTCTTTTTCAGAGAAAGCTTGTATTAAATACTTCAACCCAGCAGGAAAATCCTTGGAGGCACCCTTACCTTTTCTTTTATAAAATCAAGAAAAACAAACTTCTCACATACTTCGAAATAAAATGCAGTACAGAGAGTTGACCTAGAGCAGTACTAAGTTTCTATAAGACGATGTAGTAAATTAAAGCGGTTGCTTAGAAATTTTGATAGTAAATCTTTTGAACCAAACCTAGTAGGAGGGGTGTACAAATCTCCTATAGACATGCTTTCCTAAAGTAAGATCTAGTGGGGTATGCTTATAAATCTTCTCTTTATTTTGATTTCCCTACAGTAAATCATCGGAAGTAAAAACCATATTAAAAAACAAGCATGTTAAAGTGCATAAAAAAGGCTGTGGTGACCCAAAACAACCGAGGGAAAAAGGAATGGATTCGGTTTCACCTTTATGGGGCTAAATACTCACGAGAGTAACAAACTCGGGAGATCACCTCGTAAAAAAAGTAGGGAATGTCGGTTAACAGCTAGTAAAAAGTACTAGAAATCGGGTTCAACTCCCGCAATCCCCAGGTTTTGTAGTGATTTTTATAGTCTTTATTTGGATTCTAGCTCTGATTTATGGGTTACCCTGAAAAAGCCCCAAAAGGGTCGCTTTCGGCAGGTAAAGTCCTGGATTTCCACTCAAAAAGGGGCTTTGAGTCGATTCGAACCTATGAAATTTCAACTAAAAAGGGTCTTTCCACTCGATTTGAACCAACAGATTTTCACCAAAAATGCCTCAACTATCTTTTTTGGGGATTTGATTAGAAATAGGGGCTTTCTAAGAGGAAGCCTTTTTGGACACAATTCTTGCTTTTATCAAGTTCAGACTCAAAGTGGGGGTATGTTCTTTTCGTTTTGGGTGGGGTTTACTTGAATAGAAAAAAGAGTCCCATGCCTAAGGTTTCGGACTATTGTATCCGTCAAAAAGAAGCAAACTAAGTAAGTTTCAAATCAAAGACAGGCGCTTTAAAGTCTAGTATAGGGTCAATCTATTTGTTATAAGCCAGTTTTTATTCGCTCTCGCTCCCAGTTACTAGCTCTAAGCCTTTTTATACTCCTAGGTTGGAGGTATTCCGTAATGTTATACATCAAGTCTTTTTCCTTGTACTGGTTAGGTTTTAGGGGTTATTTTAGCAAGCAATAAAAGTCTTTCAGGTCAAGGGAAAACCCTTACTAGGAAACTCTTTTAAGATCGAGCAGGTACTGCCCACAATAGGTTTTTAGTCCGGGATTACACGAATTCATGTCTTTTTTAAGTAAGAGGTTTCCTTATGGTTTCAATTCTACAGGCTCTCCTTAAGATTAGAGTTAAAGGGTTAGGTCAAAAAGTAAAGAAAAGATCGTATTCAAGTTTAGAGCAACCCTGTACATTATTCGGAATTTTGAGTCAATTTTGTTAAAATACGTAGTAAAATCCTGGAATTTCCTAAATCCACAGGAATTACTTAATTCTTTGTTAAGATAAGCTCCTTTAGAAACCTAGTAATCCGTAGTCGATATTAGAAAGGAGCGAAGTAGAGCCCCCTTTTTTCTTCGGTGTAATGAATTCAATTCAATTCGAACTGTAAGCAGCACTTGTTAGTTCATTTTACTTATCAAATACTTAACAGGAATTCTGCCTTTCTACAACTAATCAGACTCGAACCCTGGCATTTCCCTTTTCATAGGGTTTAGGTTCTACTCTCAACGAAATTAATATTAAGTATATAATTATTCTCTTACTTAATCTACTTAATCAGAAGAATTTACAGCCGGTTAAGCCTCTTCATAAAGTTTATTTCCTCGAGCTTTGGAATAAAAAGTCTAATTTAAAGTGTATGAAACTCCTTATTTTTTAATTCAATTCAAAAAGAGTCTCACAGAAACGAAAAAGGGACTCTGTAACAAGAGAAATTCCTTATATAAAGTTAACAACTCTTCCAAAATGCCCCTTATACTTAGTGAGAAAACTAACAGAATAGCACTAGCTTACTCGAAATCTCCCGCATAAAGAAAAGATTTCCCTATAGGTCTCCCTAAATTGGACTTTGACTCTTAAATAAACTTAGGAATTCTCACTCAAAAACGCGGGTAAATTCGATTTAGTATTACCAGAATCCCCGTTTAGCATTCTTAGTCTTGAACCTTTTCTCGACTTATACAAATCCAGCAGGGATCCTTATCAACTTCAGCAGCCACTTAAAACTAAAAATCTCTTACTCTTCCTTTTTTTACAACCCCCTACTTCAAGCCCTTATACAGGTAAAGGAGCACTCTTTGCTTAAGTAAGGAAACTCCCTCAAAACTTAAAAAAACTAGCTTACAGAAAAAGCCTCTAAAAAGTACCCTCTATAAAATGGCTTCTATTTGCAAGTAAAGTAGACAGCTACTCTCCCCTTCTCTATCCCATATAAACATAGATACCTTGTAGCACACACTTCCTCTTATGACTTCCTTTGTTACTCTGTATCACTATCTTATTCTTCTGTATCTTGGTAGCTCTGTTAGTACCAACTATCTTAAAAAACCCTAATCAAACTAACCACCTGCTAATGGAACCTAGGATTTTCTTTGGGATGGGAGTAGAGTGCAAGCTTATACTTTGAGTTTAGGCAATCAATATCTTATATTGTAGTGGAATAATGTTAGCCTCCTTCTTTCCACCAATTACATGTTCTCTTCTTAGTGTAGCTCTTAAGGTTGACTTTGATGACAGTTGGAATCGAGCAAAGGGTGGAAACTCGATAGTTGTTAGCAAAGACAGAGTCGATAGTAGGAATGATCGCTAGGAAGACTCTTATATAATTAACTAAAAGCTAAAGATCCTGAAATCAGGGTTACTGGAATCTGCTTTTCAAAGAAGAAGATAATAGGTACCATTAGCAAGAATACATTAGCAAATTGACCGGTATTGAACTAACCTTTATTCACCATGACATGAGACTGGTACCGCTATTGAGACTGGGACTGACAAGGTTTCCTCAGGAGTATAGACTTCGTTTGTTAATGAGTGAGGTTAATGCTTAATAGCTCATAAGCTGTATTACCATGTACTTAAACTCAAAGGTATAACTCGAATACAAATTCTTATATTATCTGCTTTACAAAGGAATCGGTTTATGTCTTCACCGGCTAACAAAACAAAAGGAAATAGAATCTGGTTTCTGTATCAAGTACTTCTCCTAGCTTTACTTTACAAATAAAGGCTTTTCTCTATTCTGTATTCAGTTATAAGACTATTTGACGACCTTTGCCGACAAGCAAGCTTACCTTAGAGGATCGTTTAGGAAGCACACTCTCTAATTATTTTAACAAAACTACAAGATTCTCTTGTAAGCAGTCGATCTTGGATTCTTGTGAGAACCCGCTGTGTGTCGCTACCTAGATTGGAGCCCCCCTTCCCATACGCGAGCCTTCCAGATTAAAAAAAAAAATGTATAGAAAGAGTTACTATCTCTTACTATCTACTAAACACATTCAAGCAATTAATTAGGATATACCTATGAAATGAACGTTTACTATGTGTTGTCATCTAATTTTAGTTTATCGTGTGGATATAAAATAATAAAAGTGTAGTACTTTTTTAGTACAATGGAGATTCTCGGGTACTTTATTAGAGGTATCGTAAAGCTGTTAGATATAAGACATTTACTCCTTTAAACAGCTACGCATCCACTCACTCAAGAAAGGATTAAATAAAGAAATATCATTAGAAACTTATTCAGTAATTACTTCGAATATAAGAATACAAATTCAATAGAATAACACCAAAGTTTAGATAAATTCTTCCTGTTAAGTTACCATTTAAACCCATAACATAGCACTTCGTTACGGTCGGTAAGATGGATTTACTCAGTATCTTTCTAAGGTTTCTCCCCTCTTTAACAGAAAAGAGAGGAGAGCAAGAGGAATGCACTTAAGAAGTTCCTTTTGAAACCAGTATACAATTTGGACTAAAGTATAATACACAAACAAATTAAGGGAGGTCTGTCTAAGTCATGAGAGTCTTTCCCTTCTGTTTAGTGAGGAGAGGTACCGGAGTTAAGAAAATGTAAAAGAATAGAAATCTAGGAATCAAGCTAAATCTAAATATTATGGATTGGATTAACAGTTTAGAAAAGTACACACCCCGGGTTCGAGGTACTATGGCTAAAAGCTCAGGATTTCTGTGGATAATAATATTCTCAAAACAAAAAAAGAGACATGGCTAATGTCTAAGATATACTAGATAAAAGAAATGTCAAGGCTAAAGTATAAAAATATAGGTGAAGTGATACTGATACATTACAAAATCCACTTCAGTTTGCTCTTTTTTGGGGTTAACCAGCTCTGAAGAGGAAGAGTCGGGTAAATTTTCTCATCTTAATAAGCGTTCCAGAGACACTTCTTATCCAAAACCACAAATAGTAAGATAAAGTTACTGGTATGAATACAGGGTTTTCTTAACAAAATATCTTAAGCTACTTTGCAAAAGCGAGACCTAACATAATATTGAGAATACAGCCAAGAACTACTAACGTAAGTTGGTAAAAACCTCTAGATTTAACAATATCAGATTCGTGTACTTGACTATATAAGGACCCTGAATCCTATGTATGATTACGGAAATGCTTGCTTATGGGCAAAAAAAATTTCATCGATGCAACAAGGCACTTTGTCTACAGAAAGCCCTGACTCAATAGAGCATACCTTTCATGGACACAAAATTTCCGCTAGTATCGGCTATAATGATAATAGAAAAAAACCTATTACTTAAACAGAAACCCTGTTTATAAACAGAGGACTCCTTACTATTTATTAGTAATATAGAGTCCCCAGGGAATTTCCCTTATATAGCTTTCGAAAAGTCAGCTTTGGTAGCCCTAAATTATACTTGATTTTTCTTGTGAAGTTGTAATCTGATTTTCTTTTTAGTCAGTAAAAATTCAAACAGAGAACTGTAACTAAGGATCTCGAGAATCTCTTGAAACTTCTTTTCTTGTACATGAGCTTAAAAACGGGATTTGAACCCTTGGTTTCTAAGCCCGAAGCTGGGTGCTTTAACAGATGCGTTACGGAGTCTCAGATATCCAAATTCACTACGCTTTTGAATTCCTTTCATTGAGAGATAAGGATCATAAATTTCAGGGACCTATTATATGGAAAGTTGTGAATAAATAATTTCTATAAAAAGAGTTTTTTTTCGTAAACAAGTGCCTGGGATGCTTTTCAAATGCCATTGACAAGGGTGTATCCTCTTCTAAGAGGTTGTAGTAAAGAATTCTTAAAAATCTGGGTATTATACCAAATCGACTGCATTCCTTTATCTACAAATATTGAGAATTTACTATAGGGTTAATTAAAAAAGTACTAAGGACAACTAGCAACCCGGGGAATTCTGCTTGGCAGATAAAATAGACTATTCTCTTGTTCTATTAATGTTCGGTTTTCCTATATATTTATTATACAGCTGAAGTTTACTGCAAAAATCCCGATAATTATAGCACCAATCGAGATTTCTTGTTTGTTATAAAAGCTTGATCTAAAGCTAAAGCCCTAGGTTTCATTTTAAAGAGTTTCTTCGCTTTACAAAGAAAGGTTTCTCTCTATTCTGTCCTGTCCCAAAGAGATTTTGTTATTCTGTATTCTCCTAGCTCTACTGACAGAGCTTACCTTGCTAGCTACATAGGCCTACTTTCACTAGCAAACATTGGAATGAATACACACCATCTATCTTTCAACTTTCCTTAGCAAAAGTAAGAATGAATGAGTAATGAGTAATCAACAAAACCCTTTTGCATTAGATTTCCTATACTTCAATTTATTATCTTTTCTTTGAGTCTATCCTCCTTGTAATCCTGTACCTATGAGACCCGATTTCTTTAATTGTAATTGTAAAACTTATTTCTTTGACTTCCTTATCATGAGGTTTCAGGAGCATTTAATTGAGTAGGATCCTCTTCAGCTTCTATAGTCTCATCCGAGTCATCATTCATTTCTATAATAGGCTCTTGTTCTTCAATAGGAATATGAATCTCTGTCTCATTGTCAGTTTCAGGTTTTGCTTTTTATGGAATCCGTTCATAACACGAACGGTACACATCCATCATATCACTCTTTGAAAGGGGGCTGTAGTAATTCCCATGTATGTGTCATGTATTCGTATGTACAAGGCTAGTAAGTAGTTCTCAAGGAAGTTCCCTCGTTGACTGGAAGTAGATCCTTGATCAGGCTACCATTTAGAAAAGAAGTATAGGCTTTCTAGTAAGGGGATTTCACAACCTAGTATTGGGATTTTCCTTAGTAATTGACCTTGTGTTAGCTAGGAATCAGATCCTGGATTAGGTTGTTGGCTTCAGTCATTCCCCTCCGTAGTTAGTATTCTCAAAAGCAAAGGATTCCTAGAGCTATATCCCTGGTTTCTAGAGTACCTTCAGTTCTGTATTGTATTAGCGTTTTGGAGTTAATGTAAGCAAATAAAGGAGTTGCAGATTCTAGAAACTTGTTTTTGTTTGTTGTAGCAAGCTAAGGAGATATAAGCCTTAAAGCAATGTATTTCTATCTTAGCTGTCCTTGTAAGGAGTTAATCCTAAGTCCAAGCTCTTCTTTCTTTATTAACTTCCTAACTTGTCAGGTCTGTACAATACTAAAGCATAGCCTTACCAACCTAACCAGACTCTGGCCAAAAGACTCTTTTAAACTGAAACTAAAGGGACTCTGAAAGTCCTAAGCCTAAGGTAAGGATCCAAACCCAATCTAACTCCACAGTTGATGGTACACTCGCTAGCTGGCACAGAAAGGTTTCTAATAACCACTAGCACTTGGAAGCGGAACAATAACACCTCTTCAGTAACCTATATTCTGCTCGAACCCCAACTTTAAATGACACTCTTTGAATGCTAGCTCTTGTTAGTCGAAATAGAAAATCCTTCTAACTGTTCTAATAGCAAATAGCACTCCAAGTCAGCTAAGGATATTGATGGTGAAGGTAATACTAACATTGAAAGAAAGGAAGGACTTATGCTTTAACAAGAGCTTTTTGACCCCTATATACTATATAATACCCACCTCTCCTTGATTACTAAATAGAGTCTATTTCTAAGATTTGACTCTAGGCATAATAGTTTGCAGTTGTATTTATTCTAAAGGGGGCTGGGGCTGCCTCGTTTTCTCTTACAAGCTAACAAGGGTATCCGGAATAAATAAGGAATTGAAGTAAATAATCTTAAAATTGACTAAGCATGAAAATAATATATCATATCAGTAAAGGTTTGTTATAAAGTGTAAGAGTACAGTACAAAAAAAAGTAGTTCTAGCTGGGATAAGTATAGCTCTGAAAAGTCTTATAACTTTTAAGTGTAAATGGGTCCGTTATTCTGGAGACTAATTAAAATCGAGAGTATGCAATTGCAATTAAGGTAAGCAGAAGAGTATCAAAGTAAGTCATAAGCTGCTTTTGGGGTTAGAACCTACGCATTGTCTTAGTGGCTGTGTTCTAATTTGTATAGGGTATCCCAGAAACATTTTAAGGGAGAGCTCAAGTATAAGGTTCTCGTGTTCCTCCATTTCCGGGTAAAACCTCGTTATTCATTGTTGGTGCCTCAGAAATAGGATTTATATAAATAAAGCTGTCAAATTCCTTAGAGTTAGAGGTATTTACTTAATCTAAGAAACTAAGTAAGCAGAAGTTATGAAGGGGTTACATAGAATACAAGTTTAGCTACAACAAAGAACAAAAGAGGGATTTAGAGCTTAACTACTTATCCCTAATACTAATAGCTACAATGAATACAATAACTCTCAGCTGCAAGAAGAGTAAGCTCCGTAAGACAAAGACCCATAGTACAAGTATAGCGCATAAGAAATCCCCTAAGATTTCAACAGGCTATGATACAGAGAAGAGAAAGCGAGTGTAGTTCTTATAAAAGGGTGTCGGTATTAAGAAAGTTATGAATATGAGTAGGGCTGGTAAGAAAGCAACTGCTAAAATTCAGTTTCAGATATGAAACAAGGTAATCAGAATAGAAAGACTGGGTGCTCGGTACAGTCTAGGGTCGGAGGTGTACTGTCCAATCGATGTTGCAGTTGAAAGCTAGCCTAAGGAATTGTAGCTCTGAAGCGGGTGCCGGCAATTCAAGTATAGAATCTATTTCTTTTGGTGCAAGTGTAGGTCAAGTCGGCGGAGCTCTATCTTAACTCATTAGGTATAGAGAATAGATTCACTTACAGTCTCTTATTTATTAAGAATACCAAACGAATGAGGGTAAGTGAGCCAATTAATTACATACCTTGAAAGCAGGACCCTGTCTCAGTCCTCCTGTACTAAGGATCTCTCTTTCCTAAGCTGGTAAATGTGTCAACCGAACACTAAAGAAGTCCGAAGTCCTTTGCCGGTGCTTGATAGAGGACTGCTATTTCATCAGCTGTGGCACTTCTTTCTATTCGGAGGAGGTTGAAGCTATATCGGTATTTATAAACAGAACATTTATACACATTAAATTAAGACCCTGAAAAAACTTAAAAGACCCAAAACTTTCTTTGACTTGATTCTGAGATTGTACCTGATGTTTCATTCGTGTTTCCTGTATAAATTGCTCAAACATATCTGAATATGAATAGGAACCTCTTCAGCTTCTATAGTCTCATCAGTCTCATGAATATATATTGTCTCTAGTTCTAAAAGTGTATGAATCACACACAGTATCCGAATCAGTCGATTCTGTATCAGCATCTATAGTTTTCATGGGAGTCTTCATATTCTAAAGGCACATGATCTGAGAAGTCAACTTCTTGAGTAGGATCCCATATGAATGGAGTTGTTTGTTCCTGATTGATAGGAAGTTGTTCTTGAGAGGTCTGTTTGAGTTCTACAGTTGGTAGTACTGGTTCTGAAAGGATTGGAGTTGTATCCTTATCTTCTTGATTCATGGTATGTTGAGATCGGTTAAGGAATCTCGTTAATACCTCAGAAACTATTCTTTGGAGTTCAATATCTGGAGCATTTAAAAGATTTGGTAGCGCTTGATCTATATAGTATCTTCTTCAAATTCTAAAGGTATATGAATTTCTTCACTTCAGGTTTGAGCCCTCTCACTGGCTGGAGACTTTTTGCCTTTATTTAGCTGTAACTATACACTATACAACAAAGCATAATTTCAAGCATTCCTATTTGAAGACCAAATACAATATAAAAAAGCTTGATTGAATTTAGTTTAGGTGAAAGTATGAAATTTGAGATCTTATTTGCATTAATGCCTCAAAAAACTATATGAGAACTCTAACCCAGTGTTGTTAGCTTAGCGAAGTGCTAGCTTATTCTTAATTAACACTTTCTGTTATGCAAAACTCTAGATATACACAAAAGGAAATTGCAATACTCGAGATCAATCTGCATACCAAAAGGTAAATGTGGATCGGTATAGGAGTACCCCCCCTCTTACTTAAAAGGAAACCCAAAATACCAAAAAACGGGGCTAGAGAGGGAATTCCGCTGCTATACCTTTTTAAAATTTTAATAATCTTTAATTTTGACAACGCCCGCTAGTTTTAATACTTATAGTTTCTATTTAGACCCAACCCAGGTCTAGTCACAGTAAGAGCAATAACTTTGAATTCTCTTAGTATTAACTGAAGCAAACTTGGGTGTTTTAAGGAATTCTAGTATATTAGAAAAAAAAACTTTTTTTCCTGTAGGAGGCTTCTAGTCTAAAAGAACTTAGACCCGGTATAGAACTGCCAAAAAGTACGTTTGAGCTGCAGTTGAAGAAGGAGAAAGGGCTCGGTTTAGTTACACCGATAAAAAAGGGAAAGGGTACTTGTGAGGTGGAGATTGCAGAGTTTTGTAGGTAAACGGGAATTCGTAGAACTAGTTAAGATAGTAAAGTAATAATAATAATTCTACTTTTTGTTTGTTTAGAAATAGTGGTTGCGGAACTCGCAATTTGTTGAAAAAGCTTGTAAATACCCGGAAATGGTGACATACACGAGGCTCTATATTATATTAACTTGCCACTTTAATTGTAGTTTCGCTTGGCAAGTCAAACTTAATTTGAAGGGGCACGCACAGGTTCAAATTCCATTCTTAGTCAATTTATAGGGTTAAATAAACATAAAAATGACGCCCGTTTATAGCTAAGGCTTGCTTATAGTAAGTAGTCCAACCTTTGAATTTTCCGTATCTGAAGACTAATAATGAATGAAACTTGTGTTATGGAAAGTTGTGAACTTTTACGGAGTTTCTTTTTATAATCTATCCAGTGTATCTCTAGGCTGCCTGTAAAACTAACTTACAGCATTCCCAAGTACTGGACTCGTTAAATTAAAGAATACTAACAGGATCCTGTTTTTTTCCTACGGCAAGGATTAAAAGCTTTAGAAAGTTTAGAGCTTATAAGTATAAGGGGTTCGTTTTGGTTTCTTCTTATGCCCCTCTCAGATTCTACTAGTTAACGGGGAAAGACTGCACTTAAAGGAAGGAAAACTCTAGGGAAAGTTGGTAGATTAAAGTCTTTTCCTTAGGGAGTTTGCTTAACTAGAATTCAAAGGATATAACTAATATAGCTATAAGTTGATAGTATTTCGCTAGATTTTTTTCTATTGGTCAAGGAATTCTCAGTTCAGTTTTATTAAAAAGCAGCGCCCTTTGAATTTGAAAAGAAATCAGATTTTCATTTTAGGATGGGAAGTGAGTCTCAGAATAGGTATCTCCTAATAGAGTCCCCAATAATATACATTATGTTGTGGGTTCTCAAAAAGGACCTCCAGATAGTTCTTCTTTTCTTGTTATAGCTCTGCGACTAGCTTAGCTCTCTACAAAAATCCATCTCGGAATTTCTTTGTCCCTTGCCTCTGGAGTGAAACTTACTACTTAATACTCTTCTATACTATTTCCGGAAACAGGAAAACTCCTAATACTGCGCAGGCAACCCCACTTTAAAGTTTAGAATTGCTAAGGGTTCTCCGACGGAACAAGGTAATCAATCAATCATATACTTTATTTCACCTTTCTCTATAGTGAAATCCCTAGTTGAGAGCAATTGTGTCAATAATTAAACAGCACTGAAACCAAAGAAGGACCCTTTAACACATTTCTATACTGGTAATTCTGCGTTTCTTACACGGGAATACCTCTAATAAGTCTCTTTTCTGCAGTAACCTTACTCGTATTTCGATTTACTGGGGATCTCGAGTACCTTTCTCATTTCATTAGACTAATCGGATCAAGAACAAGCTCCAAAAAAACCTCTTTAGGGCTGTTTTAATGCGCTATAACGGCAGCCAGGGATAGTAGATCCTACGTTTTTTCGAAATTTTCGTACGTTTTAACTATATTTTGTGTTTTCCGTTTTCATGTTAATGCCGCTTTCCCGAGATTTTCTTCCCATTAATTATGCCCTTTTCGAAAACCCTGTGGAGAAAAATATAGAGTATGAAATATGTTCTTAATGCCACCCAAGTGCTCTTGGATTTGATTCTAACAAGTGTATCACAAGCAAGGTCTTCACTGGCCATTAGCTCAATCTTTTGCGTAGGGAATCCTATAAATTTTTAACATTTTATAAAGAACCTAGCAAGGGCCGAGCATACCTTTTTAGAAGAAGTAACTCTAATTCTCAACAATACCGGGAGCTGCCTATAAAGATTTTTTTAACCCGCGGTTTTTACTAAAGAAGAAATAATAATCTAAAAATTCGCTTTTTTTGCTAGTTCCATTCGAAGGCGGGCAAATAACCCAGCAAGTATAACTTAGAGGACCGACCTTGTTTGTATATTAGCTTTACTGTACTGTGCCAGAAGTTCTAGACTTATTCATATTATTTTAAAGGGATTCCTTTTCGCACTTATCTTGATAGATTGTTACTTGTCTTTGGCTACTCCTTATCAATTCCATTTCTTTAGTGAGTGCTGCGTTTGGACAAGGAACGCTTTAAACTTCCTGTTTTCTTGTTAAAAAATCTAAATCTTGTTTTTTTATAACCCTTTATGATATGACGAGGATAACTTGTTAATTGTAGTATTCTGATAGACTTCTTTTTTTTTATGTAGTAAAAACGAAAGCAAATTCTTGAAATGTAGACTCAAAAATCGTACATGAAGGTATTTAGTGTTCGTGTTATAGAGCACGAGAAAGGCCTTATAATCGGTTTTAAATAAAATACTCTTGGGGCTCTCTCTTATTTTTATTTTCAATTTTAACTTTTCGCTATATTATATTATATTATATTATATTATATAAAGCCTCTATGCCTTTTGTAAATGGGACTAAAGTTCTTATATCTCAAAGCAAAGGAAATGCTGGAATTCTGGCAGCGCTTAAGTATAGGAAAATAAAATGAAGAGCCAGTATAGTTTCCTAAAAATGCCTATAAATTCGACATTAAATTAATTAGTCAATTTCTATATTAGAGAAACAACAGACTGGCGTTAAAGGAACCGCAGGCAGGAGCTTGTTCAAAAGGTTAAAGTCAATCTGTATGCACTTTCTGAATTGGTATCTCATAAAAGAGAGGCTAACTGGGAATACTAAGGCCTATTCATTTCTACAAAGGGGAATAACAAAGTTTCTTTGTAGAAGCTATCTGTCTTTTTTTACAAGGTATATAGAGTTTAAGTCTAGATTTCAAATTCACACTATTTCCTTTTCGTACCGTACATAGAAAAAAGTGGGCTAATTATATCAGAAGAGCTTCAATCTCCTAATAAAACAAAAAGCTATAGTGATAAGACAGTACGGTAAGGTTGGCTATAAAAAAGTAATATTCAAAAGTAAACATTACTGTTAAACCTAGTTTTCCAGATCCATATTTATAAGGAAATAAAGAACTAGGAAACCTCGGTACCTGTGGAAGCAGCGTACGCTACAGTGCATGGAATATAGAACTAGATAGAAGACCTCCTTCGTATTGGACACTCAAATATTGAGCTTTCTATTTCTATAAATGAAACCTTTTCTGCAGCTTTTCCTTATAGGAAGGACTATTCACAGGATGGGGAAGAGAGGATCTTGTTCTATTTAAGTGATTACAATCCCTCATTTTGATATCTTGAGAACCCTTATTTATACTTTATACAGAGTTGGGCTACAGGCTACAAAGACCCTATGTAAAGGTGTGAAGGTTAAGAAGAAGTTTTTTACTGAGTAAGGGGAGGCATGTCCTTTAATTTGTAGAAGTGAGGTTGTAGGAATTAAGACAGCAAGTAAGAGTAAGCTGCAGAGTCCAGAATAAGATACCCGCTATGAGAGCCCGCTATGAGTAAGAGGTAAGGAAGTAAGAAGTTGATTGATACTAGTACAGAGTAGGTATATTGAGATAGAGAAGACCCTCTTTTTTTAGCTTTAGTAAATGCAATCTAGAGTTTCGTATTCACGTGGCTTTTTTTATTCCAATGTATATAACATAAACCTTTTTTAACGACCCTACATCTTCCTCTCTCCCGAATTGAGCACTCCTAGAAAGAGAAACAAACTCTTCCTAATGGATACACATACACTTTTTCAGAATATGTCTCAACTGGATAAAAGAGCAATTTGGTGAATGTTGGGCTAGCTCATTTTATCTTTCAAATCCAACACTAAAAAAAGCAGCTGAACATCTATCAACAGCGCTCTAATTTTAAGGTTGCGAGTCCCACCTATAACAGACTGCGTCTATATTCTGGGGCATCTTTAACGAACTAATCTCACAAAATACTGGCTTTACTTTAATTTAATTATAGGGATATTGAGGAGAGTCGTTTTGACCTGGCATTTAATCTTTTCTAGAATTTCTCTGCTTAGTAGACGCAAGCAAGGATTTTGGCTTTCTTTTCTTTTTAATACTAAGTACACTTGCCTTGAGGTAGATAGCATAAGGATTGCTCCTATAAAAATGAGTAAGTAACACAGGGTCTCTTGAATATTCTAAGAAAGTTTTGACTAAGAAAGAGCTTATTTCAAGTCAAATACTTAAAAGGCCTATAAAGCGATTGTACCAAGCTTCATTGTGACATATAGTAATACCCTAACCTAAGTGTTTTATCTGATTTAATTGCGGGCTACCCCACTTTTTAACTTTTACCTATCGCTCTACAAAGTTCTATTCTAGGGTTCTCCCCGCGTTTTTATTGCCCAGACCCCTTTACCACAGGGTTTCTATTATATCAAATTCCGCTATTTTAATATTTAAGCCGAATATTTAGTTACAAGATACGCATTATACTGTCTACAAATCAAATGGAGACCCCCTCCTACATTACACCAGAGACGACTAGATACCCGGGAAATCCTTCAGATGTTTTATTAATCCCAACACCTTCCTGACTTTTTTGTACCGCCGAGCTAGAATACTTTTCAATTTTGAAAGAGCTATCTTTAGTCTTGACTTTACTTAAAATTTCCTTTTTTACGGGAACTTGTGACCGGAGTGGAGTGGTGGAGAGCAGAGACGCTTAAACAAAGCTAAAAAGAAAAGAAGAGAGATCCAGAGTTTTTTTAATGGATTCGAACCCTCGGCATCTCTTTAAGTAAAGCCGCATTTTAGTTCCTCGTTCTGTAGAGTCTTTAAAAACTAAACTAGAGGCACAACAAATTCTATCTAAACGATTTCGCTTTTCAAGGTAAACCTTTGCTTCGGTAGATTTTAAGGGATAATTTTAGACCCGTTTTAATGAAAATAACTTTTAAGCAAGTAACCAAAGACACCAATGGATCCTTAATCAATCTCTTTTTAATTCTTTTTTGTCTTTCAGAAATAAATAGATTATACTAAGCTAAGAAAGCCTAGTTTTATATAATCACCGTGTAATCCTAAATGGAAGTCAACTCTACTCACATAGAATCAAAAAGCTGCTTACAGATCTAAAAGAAAGAGTACAAATACTTAAAAAAGGATGATAGCAGCTAGTATTATAGCTGCTAAGAAAGCTGGTATGTATAAGAGTATGAAGAGTAACAAATTAGGTAGGGGCAGAGAGAACCGGTATTAGAAAAAGAGGTAAGAAAGTCGGTCTTAAAAAGAAACAGGGTATGATTTGGTGTTGCTCCTAGTGTAAGGTAAGGAGTTTCCCTTTTTTTATATATAAATGAGTTAGACTTGTAAGCAAAAGATTTGTTCGAGAGGTTATGATATCCTTACCTCAAGTTCTGGGGTCCCTAGTTGTTAAGGAAATTTGAGTAAGAAAAGTAGTCTAAAATAGAAAGAGTGTTAAGGATTTAAAGTCAAAAGGGACCGCTAAGGTCATAACCGAAAGGGTCTAGTATAACAATTAGGGCTAAAGGAATTTCGTACAAAGTAATTGGGGAAGCAATAACTTCTAAGAAATCTATTACTATAGTAAACTCAAAAGGAAGTTCATTAACAAATAGCCTACAACTTAGGAAATACTAATAACTAAGGAAGTTTTTCTTAACAACAAGTAACTGTCTTTCTTACTAGGCAGCCCTCATATATAAAGGAAAGTCAATTAACCAAGAAAAAACTTCTAGTAGGTAAGGAAGTCTAACTAAGTACTAAATATAAGGAATAAATAAGTATAGCTGCTTTAGTGAGAGGTTCTAGGAAGGTTATAGCTCTTATCTTAAGAAAAGGGAAATCTCTGAGGAAACATAAAAAGAAAGAAGCAAGCTCTAAACTAAAGTTTCTAGTTCTCTTTTGTCAATGACAAGTTTTATGACGACTGACTGTAGACTGACGAGTCGAAAGCTTGGTTCTTTTTTACTGATGGGCGTTTTGAGAGTAGGATAAGATTGCTTGAGTTGAATGCTTTAGTATGGATAGGAAGTGATTAACCGTATCCTATAGTTTAGCCGGTTTTTCTTGTTTTTATAACTTTCTATAGGTCATGAAGATTCTCGAGCTTTAACTTGACTGCTTGGACCAGAAAAAAGAGCAAGAGCATGAGCATGTATCGACTTGTAAGACTTTTTGGGGATAGTCCTTACATATTGGGGTTTGCCGGCTTATAATACAAAGGACTCTTGCTTTTGGTCAGATAGATACTAAACAGAGTATCCGGATTCATACTACTAAGAGCTACCATATATACATAACAGGTATGATCGCCATAAAAAACTGGTTAAGAAGTTACTTACTAGGTTAATGTTTCACATTTTATAAACTGAAACTTAGATATTATACAATATAGGATTTTTAATTAATTGACTGGAATCGTTCGGGCTGTTACCGAATACTGAGGAAGAGGAATATGTTCAGTTTCATTTCGGAGTGTATATAGCCTGAGTACTTAACCTGTACGAAAGAGATTCTTTATATTGAGGTTTTACCTGATACACTTGTAAGTCACTTACTTCATTGCAAGAATAAAACTAAATGAAAGTAATTAGGAGCCTATACAAATTAGATCTACAGCTTTTAAAGGAGGGGACCCTATTCCTTCTTTTTTGTTGTTTGGAAAAAAGCTTAACTTGAACTAAAAAAGTAACTAAAAGGGCCCGCAATTGCTATCGCTTTACTCGAATTCTTTTTATTATTCTATACTTCTACGAAGAAGTTTCGCTAAAAATATAAAGAAATAAACCCTCGATACAAATTTAGAAAAACAAAGCATAAAGCTAATTACATATAATGGCTGCAGAGCTCCTTATTAGTACTCCGGCCTTGTATAAGAACAAGAGAAAGACCTAATAAGATTTAGTGTCGCCTAGGGATTACTTTATTTACATGCCTTTAAGAAAAACTGAACTTAATAAAGTTTTAAGCGTAAGTAGACACTTGTTTTTGCCGGAGCTATTTAATATGGATGCATAAGGACCCTCAATTCTTGTACGAGGGAAACCGCTCTAAGGCAAGGTACATAACACAATAATTTAGGGTTTCTCCATTCTTAATTCCTAATTTAGAAAACTTTTAGGCTTAATCCTACTATATTTTCAGTTTAAAAAAGCGCTCGTAACCCCTTAGATAGATGTAACACTACAGTCAGGTAGATTGATTGACTCTAAATCCCCAAAAGGACTTTCCTCCTTATCGATAAATAAGCGCCATAAAACCAGAGGGAATTCTTATTAACAGTGGAACCTATAAATATCCATCTTAGAAAACGAATACCTATAATGACTTGACTAATTCTATATCTTACTATTATTTAGAACTGGTAATCCTGTCAGTGTCTAATAACTATACAAGTGCCTGCTATACAAGGACCAATCTATTCCTTAAACTAAACACCTTAGCTTGTTATCCCATTCGAAACAAGTAAGAGTTTGTTTGGTCCTAAGACTAGAATTCATGGAAGACTTTAGCTATACCATCACCTGAAATGGAATTAGTTGGTGGCTTAGTGTTCCTCCGTTTCCGTGTTTCCAGTTTTAAGTGAAAGCTTGTATTTTTCTTTTGGAGCTCTAGTGGTGAGGTGTACTATCATCTACTCCTATTTGTTATTTGTGAGTCCTTTCTTATGAAGTAGGCCTATCTTGAACAAAGGAAAGTTCCTTTTTTAGGTTTCCAATTCCGGGTTTAGAGACTCCAAGTTAGAAGAAAAAGGGAAAGAAGGAATGCTAGCTACGAGAGCAGTTGTTCTTTGAAAGGAAGCTCAGGATTGGGAACAGTTCATATTGTAGGGTATTTACTAAGATTCCAAAGGTTTATTATTCTTTATACCTACAAGAGTAAGGAAAGTTTCCTAGCAACAGAGCTGGTAGATATTAGTTTGGGAGCTATGAGTGTACAGTGACTTCTTTTCTTTATGTCCCATCTTCGTCAAGCTTCCCTCGACAGCAAAGTTAGGGTTATAAGGAAAGAGCTCCGACAGGACTTGCTAGAGATTGAGTGGATAGTTAAAGGATTGCTCTTGACAGGGCTTACACCTTCCTTCAATTCCTTAGGCTCGCATTCCATTAGCCCATTAGCGCAGAAGAACTAGAACTGCAAAGGATTTATTGTATCTATTTCGAAACGTAAACCAAGGCCTGCCCCACTTGAGACTCATAAGCATTAGAACACAAAGAAAATCTATTTATGTATTCTGTTTCGGAAGAGTCCAATCGACTTGAGATTCCTATTGGACAGGTTTAGAACAATTCTTTAGCAGCAATCCCAACCATCTCTGAACCAGCGAACATTGGCTTGGCCTACTAACATTAGCATCAACAGCTTTCATTCCCTCTTTGGCAGGCTAGCATTCAGTAGTTAAGGACTCCGTTGTTGAAGTACAGATCCTTCTTAGACTAGAATCAGTTGTTGTTATCTAGCTACACCAGCTATCCAGCTATGCTGATTCAACTTCTTTACCTTCTTGCCAATAGCAGCACTGTCGACAGCACAGAGCAACACAGCTTTCCCTTTCAACTGCAAAACTTCGTTCGGCAGGCTTTTCCTTTCCCTCAATCAGAAGTCAGCTTACCTCCAAAACACAGAATACAAAACCTAATAAGCTCAGGAAGACATTAATTGACCAACTGAAAGATCCTCCAAACAAAGGACCTCATTTAAGGTGATGGAATAGCTAGAGTTTGTTCTTCTCTTTCTTCTTCTTCCTTCTCATCCGAAACCTAACTAAGCAGTCCATTCCGGTCAATTGAGGGCACCGCCAGTTTGTTAATGCTTCCCAAGGTAGTTTACTTCTTTGAATCTAACATGAGTAATAAATTACCTGTAATTACATGCGAGTTTCTTAGCAGGCTATGTTCCAAGTAGAGATTCTAATGACAGTGCCGGTACAAGGTAAAGGAAAGAAAGCCATGGTTTCAATCAATCTCTAGCTTAAGAAAAGAAGGAAGGTGCCCAGTCAAGAGCTAAGGAGTTTAAGAAAGATTGTCTTTGTGTTCTTACCAATTGCAACTAGGAGAGTATCCCTTTTAGTTACTGTTCCATATGCTGACAAGGACTTGCTTTGACAGGCATTCAAGTTCATTGAACAAGGTTTCAAAGATAGGGTCTTATAGAGTTTCGGAGGAATAAGGGGAATTGCTTTCTCTTCTTTATAGGATTCTGTTTTTAGTTTTAGAAAGGAAGTACTAGCTACAAAGAAAGAAGCCCTATCTATAAGAAAAGGGGTTATAAGGAAGTCTAGCCCCAAATCTTCCTCTAGCTCAATAGCTGCAAAGAAAGGTCTTTTATTTAGAGAGTTATGAAAGCAAGTAAGAAGTTTCCCCTTTTTAGTTAGGTAAAGTTAAGGAGTTGTTCCTGTGTTCCTTTCTTTCTTGTAGGTTTCCTGATTCCGGATAAGATCTTAGGAAAGATGTTACGGAAAAAGTGAAAGTCATTTGTATTTTGAAAGCCAGCTTTTTGAACTCCGGGAATTCCGCTCTAATTTACTACGAGAAAAAAAGCCTCTCTTATCTTATCCTAGTAGAAAATGCAGCTCAATTGAAGAGTAGACAATTCCAGGGGTCGACTTTCCTTTAGATTTCGTTTTTTTATCCTTAAATTAAAGAGGGCCCCTTTATATATATAATAAGGCTAGAAGCAAGAGCTTCCTTATGTCACTAAATTTGTTACTTCTCTCTTCTTTTAGGTCTTGAAATTATACGGCACAAAGAAGTATAATAAATGTGGTATCCTTCACCAGGACTCTATTTCCTTCACTCTCGCGCGACTCCCTTATTAATTAGTAGTAGAAAACTCATCCATCAGGTATATCTTAGACAAAAAAAAGTTTACAGAATAAGATATAGAAATAGAGGTTAGTCTTTGAAAGAGGCTCCTAGGAAAAAGTCACTGAAACCTTTTAGAGCAACGTAAACTCTAATTAGAAGGGGTGAGGTGAAGTTAAGCGAATGCCCTCTCATTAAAAAAGTTCCAAAGTACGTAATATTTACGTATTTATTTTATAGAGCAGAATTTGACTAATTTAGCTTACAGAAACTAGAACCTATCAGTCCCGGATAATATATGTAATGGGAATTTCTTTCTGCGCTTTTACATCACTACGCTAGGTCGACGAAGTTCTCGTACTAAGTCAGAAAATGGCCCTTCGGAAGCACTAGAAGCAGCTTAAAAAAGGGGGGGATTTTCCTTAATTTTCTAATCGTAAACCTGATTCAGATAAGTGCTTGCGTAGTAGTCGCAGGTTCAGATACTTGGAATCCTGTAGCATAGCTTGGAATTATTTCGATTTTAGAAGTAATAAATATTCGCTTAATAAATCAATTCCAGCTACGCAACTCAGGCAGAAGTATAAATTAGCAGCCCATTAAAGACCATCCTAGAATTAATTCTATGTTAAAGCTTTTCGAAAGTGATTTATTTTACTTACCTTTGTTCCAAAAAATATAAGCATAATTTGTTGTAAGGGGTTTATAAGAAAGAAATACCCCTTTAACAGCTACTTTGTAAAACTAATCACGTACTTAACTTTCTAGAAGCTTTGGATCGCTAAGACAAGAGCTTGCTTACAAGGCTAGAGAGCTACAGCTAACAAGAACAACAGCTTAGGACCTACCAAAACTTAAAGTTTACTCATAAATTTATCTTCTAATAAAGTAATACGCATTTCCCAAAGGGATCTCCTGGAAAGGAAAGAAGATAGTTATAAAACTAGAAAGTAAGGAACCCGTGTACGGAAAAGTCTTACAATTACATCGGGTAAGTAAACTTTAGCTTTAAGTATGAGCTTAATCGCCTATAATTATTAATGTAAGAGCTTTCCTTTCGGATAAATCGACTTCAGCAGGTTTTAGGACAGGTGGTATATCTAAATTTAATAAGTAAGGTAGGTTCCTTTGGTAGATCCTCAGCTATTTAGTATGCTTGTTCTGTTACCATTCAAAAGTTTTTTTTAGACTTCCTAATACCCAGTATTAGATCCAGGGAATTTCCTATTATAGAACACTTTTGTATGTAAATATTTCAATTATATATCCTTTTTTCCATTTCTTGATAGAAACTCGATTAACTCTATAGTCCAAAGAATGAAAAGGAGTCAGAGAGTAGTTCTGGAAATCCATTCGCACAGTCCTTAAGTCAAAAATACCCGGAGTCTTTATACATGTCAATTTTCTACTAGGTGATATACTAGGAGGCCTAAAATGGATAGTGCGTTTAAGAGGTGGGTAACTCAGCTTCTCGGAAAAGGCTGAACTCTCCCTAGTAAGGGATTAAATAAAACAATATTATTAAGACTAAAGTCCTCTAATCTGAGAGCTTGATACTTTCTAAAACACCCCATTATTGCGGTATCTATAGAGTTTAAAGTTTAAATTACATTCTTACCAACCGGGAATACCTGATTTTTTTGTCACAACACAAAGACAAAGGGTGCCTTAGTCATAGAAAGGCTATCCTAAACAAGTAGTTATCACAGAGTCTTTGATTTGCGCATCCCAAGTGAGATGCACAGAGTTTGACTATACTTGCGTTATTAAATAACTAAAGAAACAATTTGAAGGGTTCCTTCCTGCGTACGCGTTATTTAAGATACTTTTTATGGGACTTTCCCCCGTTTCCTGAAAATGGATAGGGTTTTCAAGAAGGCTTTCCCTTGTAATTTACCCCCTTTGTATTTGAGAATCATTTACCATGTATACAGGGATTTGCTTACCTAAACCTCCTATTTCTTCTTTCTTTTCGTGTAACATTGGAAGAAGCTCCGGGGGCTCCTAACTTTTTATTTTCTAATAGAATAGCTTACTCACTCAGTAAATGGGGAGGTTATCTCATATCATAAGGGAACCCGTAGCTAGTGCTAATCAACTTCCTTATAAAGTGGTTAATTAGGCACCCCTTGACATTAGAAAATTCGAAGAATACTTTATTGGTATATAGTCAATTCTTTTTCAGCTTTGTTATACCTTTTCAGAGACTCGACAGGTCCAAATCCCGCAAGGAATATAATTGCCGATAGAACCCTCTTAAAAGAATTCATTTCTAAGGTATACGTCGGAATAAGACAGCCTTTACCAGATTACTAAAGGGAAGTGTTCGGGATGTTGTATAAGTATGTATTCTTTAGAAATTTAATACTAAAAAAAGAAGGCAAAACAACGGGGACATACTGTTTATAAAGAAAAAACTTTTTGCTAAATTAAGAAGAGTCTCCTTTTTTAGGTATCTTATTGCTTACTTCTACCCTCGGTTTACTCCATTTTGCCGGAACTTTAAGTTCTTTAAAGGTAAGGGCCCCCTTTTTGTACAGCACAAAGAACAACTCTTCTGCTTAATTTTACGAAGATGTATATCTAAATTTACGGTAGCAAACGTATACTCTTAGGAGTGGTATTATATTAGGTAATTTAATTGAAATGAAAGTCCCCCATTTATTTACATTCATTATGTTTTATGTTCTTTATTATTAAAGTTTCTTAGGTTGTAGTAGTAGTTTTTTATGGACATAACATATTTTTTTAGTAAAATACCCACAGTGAAGGGATACTATTTAATCTTAGAGGAGAATGTACGCGTAAATTAATTCAAAGGTTATCGGTATATCAGGAACATTGTTAATAGAAATCGGTGCTAGAGCCAAAACGTAAGGGATTCCTCCCCGCTATTAAGCTATTAAGGGGAGACCCATTGATACTAAAAGTTTAGGGGGGGCCCCTTATATCTATCTTTACTCCCCTACCTAAACGAAACATTTTAGAATTCATAAATGCGAGATTAAAAAGCAAGCCTATTTTGTTTGCGCAATACCGGAAGTTGAGTTGTTACTTCTTTGCCGAAAAAGGTTCCTTTTTTTTTTCTGTTCCTATAACTCAGGATAATCTTACAAACGTTTACCTTATGTCCTTGGATCCTATATCCCTTAAGAATTTAGAATATGCTACTCCTAACCAAGTAATTTAAGACCCCAATAAGGAATTCCAACTTTTTAATATAAAGTTTATTTTAAGCTAACTGGAAAATCGAATATACTACGCAAACCCAAAATACAGCTGGGTATCATCCTCTTTAAAACAAAGCTTTAGAACTCTACTCTAATAAGAGGAATGAGCTGCAATTCCTGTGTCTGTAGATATCTCGATTAGTTAACCCTTGTTTCCTGCTAGAGTCAATCTATATCTTTTTCAGCCCCTACTGCTTCCCGGGCTTCCTTTTGTCTACAGAACTTAATAAAGAAAGAATTAAATGCTTTGCTAGGACTTTTTCAAAAAATTTCCTTTTCTAGGGCTATTTACGTATAGTAGTTTTAATAAACTTGCACCACTTTTTGTGAACTAAATTAGATGTCATTTTATGGATTATCCCTTGTTATTTAAAAGATGGAATATCGGGCAAACAAATAAGTCAAGTCTTATTTAGTTACTGGATTTGAACACCTCTGTGTGCAAGGAAACTTCTTTCTTGTTTTAGTATAGGATCCCTCCCTAGGGCGGGTATGGGTTCCCCCTTTTGTAACTAATTAGTGCTATGACGATTCTGTTTCTATATACGTTATTAATATTAGGGCTAAGGAGGTCCCTTTGAATAGTTAATGGCTTCTGTTCGGGCTTAAATAAAAGTTTTCCAGGTTTAGATAGAAGTTTTCAAGAGGGTCTCAATATAGTTAAAACTCATCCAAGAGGAAACCGGAGTAATACCTAAGATTCTAGTCTTTTTTAGTTACTTATGCATTGATGTAGTGTAGACCATAGGGGACAATAGTAGAGGAGGTCCTTGGAAATAATAGGTTAACTTTTGGTATTAAAAAATGGCATGACATTTACTTTCTTCGCTTCTATAGAAAAAAACGAATACTAGTCTATTTATTTTAACCAAACTTGTAGTAGAGACTTCGCAAAATGGGGCACTCGTCTGCTAGGTATCTCAAAAGTACTTAACTTGTTATTGTAGACTCAGGGTATACTTTGCTTTTTGCCTATATTATAATGTCCCACTCATATCATATCCTTTCTTCTTTATTAAAAAAAGAAAAGTAGATATTGCCAAGGATCCTGCTTTAACTATAGATAAGCCCTTGTTGTTGAGCACTTTGTTTTGCATAAATATTAGAACAAATTAGAAGTTTCATGCCTTAAGTCTAGTTAATAAGATATTCCGCGCAGCCCTTGAATATGGGGTTTCAATCTTGCTAGGGTCTCTTAGCGGCAAGCAAGGTTATCTCAGGTAGAATTTTTTTCTTATATTCTACCGGGGCCCTTTTAAGAGGGTTTAAAAGTCTTACTTATTGTCTTTATACGTGTCTATGTAAAGCGATACTTTTCAAAATCTTGATAAATAAAAAAAAAGCCCTCAACCCCTTTCTTTAGTTTAGATAGACGCTAATACTATTGTTAATTTTAACCTAAAAAATGTTTTTGAAATAGTAGTATAGGGTATATATAGGTTTGTACGTACTAGGAGACTTAGTCTCTTCTATATGGACTATACTTCAAAATATAGGGGATTCGTAGAGCAGTTACCTTGTTCGGGAGCTTATATATCAACTTCGTATTATAACTTTTAGTCGGTTTCCGCGGTTATAGCTTATGAGTCAAACTAGAGACACTTTCTACAAAACCCTAATCTGAATTCAATAATTTGTAAATGCTGCTTAGACTATGAGTCTTCCTTTTTTCCTGCTGTCTTTGTACAGACCTCTTGGGTAGATCTAATATTGAATATTGTTTTTATAAAGTCTTATTGCTATAACACATAAAGTACTAAGCGCCTTACACTCCTGTACATAAAACATACTCAGGAAAGAGCGGCAGTTCTTGACAGGGATTCTAATTAAGTAAAAGCTTTCACATTATATACGACAAATTGGGGGAATCTCATATAGGATAATGGAGTTCTCAAGTAAAAACCCCGCATTTTTGTACATTAAGTCTTAGAAAAATCTAAAGAAAAAGCTCTCAGTCCGATTACTCTACACTCTATCTATTCTCAAAGTGAAAGCTGCTTGAGTTAGTATTGAAGCCTCTACTATTTGAAAAATTGTATTCTTTTTTATAAAAGTCCGGATACTTTTTACGGCAATTGGGTATCGAAGGGGTTAAGAATTGCGCCCTGTTCCTCTATTAAAAAAAGCTTTGTTAAACAGTTTCGAAAAGTACTGCCTAGAGAAAAAAGAAGTGGGTAAGTTACCCAGTAAGGAGTGTACTTAGCTTTGAATTAGTTTAATGCCTTTCACTTTAGCTTGGTAAATACAAAGCAAAGGGGGAACCTAACAATTAAATATTAATATTAAACTCTAATCCCAACTCCGTATACCACGATCAGATGAACAAGACCCCTTTTCTTTGAAAATTGAGTTAAAGGAAATCTACTTTACTTGTGAAACTGGGTCTGGCACAGTATAAAAATAAAGGAGTAAGTGTTACTACACTTGGAGGGTTTTTGTATTTCTATGTCGAGCAATCTAGGGTTTTTTGTCATTATCGCGGGCAATTTCGTAAATGAAATATTCTCTTTATACAAGCTTCTGTCTATAAGTTAGGCAAGCACACGCTACCGGAATATTTTTTTTTTTCAAAGCATCATTTAGTAATGGAATTTGTGCTTTATCGGGGTAGGTTAAGAGGGGGAGGGGTATTTGCTTTACTCATATTCTAAACTAAATTGGGTTTTTTCCTTTTTTTAGGGATTCCTTAAATTCTAATTTCCGGGGTGTCCTCATTACAAGTGTCATCTTTCCAAGAGAAGTACTCCAATGAATAAGACCCGCTAGATATTAGGTATTCCCTGTTTTCAGATGACTAATATTCCTATATTGCTTTGGAACTCTTTCTATTCCAACAAGGGACAGAATTCAATTTCCTTTCTTTTGCGATCTTGCTTAGTCTGGGCTGGGTCCAATTCTTTTTGAATTTAACCTCTTAATTGCTGTTAAAATACCCCCCGCACTTAGTGGCGAGATTCTAGCAATATTTTTTTTTACCTTTCCTGGAATTATCCCTGTTAAGCTTTTTTAAATTAAGTACTCCTTTATAAATTCATTTTATCAAATATTACTTTTGTAAGCTGTAATAAAATCTCACTAGAAAAACTCTTCCTTATTTTGAATTTCCAGCTCTTTCTTTATGGAGCGCTTTTGAGTTTTAGTAAGGCGCGTCTGTATAAACCCTTTTTAACCCCGAGAGATATATGTTTCTCGCAACTACTACTCCCGGTAAAGAAACTGCAAACAAGATGATACAAGAAGTCTCTGATACTTATTACTTAAAGAGCTAGTAGGGCACTAAGTAAGGAGGGCTTGATTTAGCCCCCTAAACTTTTGAGATTCGAATCCTATATTTTAAGATTTTTACGTCTTGATATCTATAATTAAAAAAACCAGTACCCGTGGACTTCTTCGAAATCCTACGAGGATTAAGACCCTAATAAGGGGTTTAACAAACAAGACAAGGCTCTCTGCACTGCAGCAGAGCAGGTTTTATGCTTTAGATAGAAGGATATGCCAGACTTGTTTCAATTTGATCTATACAAGAGAGCCCTTCAAAGGGAATCCAATTCCAGAATGCGAGCTTTGTTTAAAGGAGCGAATTAGAGAGTTCTAGCTCAGACAAAAAAACTTAGAGTAGATCTTTTTTGGGTCCCCTAAGAAACAAACGGAGTAAATAGTAGCTCGTCTTAAGCTTATAATCCGGGGTAACACTTTGACTCTGAAATACAAACGAATGCATGCTGTCTTTTGAAATAGTAAGATCTTCAACCGTGATACACCACTTCCATTATTTTATTATGTAAACCCATATAACTAAAAACTACATTACAACGAAGACTTCTCTCTACCCAGCAAGGGGCTTGCTAAGAGGTATGCAGAGATATACTTCATAATTATTCCTAAGACTTAATATAGGGATTTTGTAAGCGTTACGACCTCTTTTGTTTGAAGTTTAAAGTACAATAAAGTATAAACTGCGTTATTAAAATTTGTACCTAACCATATAACTAGGAATACTTAAAAAACTTCAGTATTCTGCCGAGTGCTCTCTCTGTAAAATAACCAGATGGTTATCTATCTTTCTTTATTACTCAGTATAGCGGCCTCGATCCTGCCTATCCCGCGAATACCCTATCACCCCCCAGGCAAGTCCCTTAGTTGGACTCGTGGAATATAAAAAAGTATAACCTTTCTTTGTTGATTAATGTCAACTTAGAAAGAACTCGTAATACTACAGCCTACAGCTAAGGAATAAAGCTTCTCTTCTCCTTTATAGCCTCTTTCTTTTGGGGGGGTTACTTCTATATGGACTCCGGCCTGGTAACTAGTCGAGGAATCCTGCATGATACGTTAAGTAAATGACTCTGATTCGTATCATACTTATCCCATTATATTTAAGAGAACCTCGTTTCGAAATAAATAAGCAAAATAGCATAGCATAGCTGTACTGGGTTTAAACTCTTAGTAAACTTCCGATTCACAATGCCTCCAACAAATATTTATTTCTACTGGTTCTACATAGACCCGCGGGATTCCCTGGAAATATTTATCCTACATACTCTCGATTTTCATATTAGCAGCTGCCAAAACCCCTAATTGTAATTTATAAATTACCTTTTGACACTTGACAATTAGAGTAGTTAGTATACGGATCTAGAAATAAAATTCTTAGCCTACAAAAAAAACTAATTAAATTAAAAGCACTTCGATATCCTTATTTAAATGCGTTAGCATGCGAATCCCTACCTATTTTGAGTCCTTATCCTTATAATGAGCCCCAATATTCAACTAAGATAAGAATGCGCCCTGAAAAAGTTAGAAACCCTTTGGTAAAGCACTGGCACATATCGTCAATATAGGCATACAAAGTCTCGAACCGTTCTTATTCTGTTTCTAATTTTTATTCCTTAATTTAAGATACTGAGTTACGAAAATGCCAAGAATAAAGATTTAGAATGATACCGCTTCTCATTTCTGCTTAATAACGGACTCTTCCTAAAATTCATTAATAGCGCATAAAACCCGTATTTGAAACATGTTTCACAAAGCTTTAGAAGTCCGTCTCATGCTTTTCTTTTCCACAGGGAAAAGAGGGGGTCCTGCTTTTTTTTATAAAATTTCTAGATAGATACCCCTACTTTTAAGACAATTTTTTGTTTTTTGGTACCCTTTTTATACGGAAACTTGAGGAGAAAAATAAAAATACCGATACAACAAAAACTTGTTATTTTATAAAGAATAAGAAAAACCTAGGAAGTAGATCTTAGCTTTTAAGGGTAGCTAATCCTTGCCGCTTAAGAGACTCTTTAATTTAATTCGAGTATGCTCGACATACGACATAAGAGAAGTAGATCAGAAACGTAAGATTATATATAAAACTACACAATATAGCTCCTAAAAAAACCTATTATACTAAACTTAAACTAGGGGTTACTAATTCCTAGTCAAACCCTACCCGGTCAATCCAACAAACAAAGAGTAGTTCAGTTTGATAGAAATAAAGAATGTAAAATCATACTTGTTAAGGGACAAAACTTCTGTGTTAATTAACAAATTAAAATAATAAGGATTCCTTGACAAGGTTCAATACCAAAATTGAAGATATGCAATTCTAGACTCCTGGCATTTCATTTAATACGGGTACTTCTAGGGAATTTAATGAAGTTTAGATTTACTATGATTGAACAAACCTAAACATGAGGAACTGCTCATAGAAAAGTACTCGGGATAAGAGGGGGCAAGTTAACAACTAGGGGAGCTCCTTCTATTCAAGTTGAAACCGATTCTATGTGCTTTATCTGTGCCTTGTCGATTTCTTTCTGCGTTTTGTGCTACTAATCGAGAGGTGGTCTTATATCTATCTGGATTATAGAAATTTTAACTCTTGAAAACACTTTTAAAAGCATCTAAAAATAATAAAAAAAAAAGGTTAACTATAAGAATAAAGAAAGGGTTAACCCTTGAGGGGTCCCTCTTCTTTACTGACCCACAAAAAGAAAATGAAGGAGCTGTTTTTCGAGTAATTAGTTTAGTAACCCCCTAAATCTAAAGTAAAGATACATCAATATTGTCTTGTTAATGCAACTATAACTTAAGTCCACGGGTTAAGTAAGTGTTAAGAGGGGATCCCAGATTATATATATATATATATATATAATCTTTTCAACACAAATCCTAGTAAACCCATGATTACCTTTGTAAAGGAGATCCGCCGGCTGGCTAGCACGAGTCTTTTGCAATTGAGTTAGTATCCGGTGTTAAAAAAATGAGTTAGTTGTATTTGGAGTAGTAATATTTAGATATGAAACGTATACTTGGTCAGAGCGTATAAAGCATCGGGCTCTTTTCGAGGGTTCAAGTGCTGTTACCATTAGATCCAAGATCTCCGTTTTCTCCTTTCTTCCGTATAGGACACGGAAGGAGCTCATGTACAAGAAGTTTCAAAAGAGAAAGATCTTCAATTTCGTTCAACAATACCATATGAAAAAGTGATGCTCTTCTCTTATAGGACCATGGCATTACTTAAAATCTAAAGTAAAACACACTCATTAAAGTATATGTTTTTCACAGGTTTCAGTTATCCTTTTAAGTACCCTTGAGCTATGCTAAAAATTCTTACAGTCTTTGGTCTATTTTGTATCACCTATCTTGTTTTATTACCGAGTAGTATATCCATTTATAGTTAGTCTTATATAGGTGTTCTATTGGTTTATAGGTTATGTAATGTATTAGTTGTTAAGGATAATACCTCCCCAATTGAGTTAAGGTTCAAAATGCAAGCAAAACCTAGGAGAATTTGATACCTTTTCAGTATTTGAATTTGAAATTCGAACAAGTAAAAGAAACTGAGTGAGGTGTTCTTCTTCCTTTGTTGGGTTCTAAAGTTACTGACTTGGCGGAGAAGGACTCGCAACCATTAAGAAAGAGTTTTACCCATTTCGGTGTGTTTTATTTTAAAGACAATAAAGAATAAGGTAGTCCTTTTAGAACTTTTTTATTTTATCCCGGTCGACGTACCCAGGGTATAGAATTTATAATAAAAATAGAGCTTTCCTTGGGGAATCCTATTTGTAGTTTAACAAGTTTCTAAGAGACTGAGTTTCCAAAAAAGGAGATACGTTCATAAGCACTGCGAAGGCAATTATGGGTTCCTCTTAGAAAAGGGATAAGCAAAGGCTCGTGTACACCCGGTTTTTTATGGTAGAATAGGGAATAGGGTTGTTCTTTATCATTATGGGCTTTGAGTTTTAAGTTAAGATATATAAGGAGGTTCTGATCTCTGCCTGGTACTCTCCTAAGCTCCTACTAGGGTAGGGCCGCGGCTCCCTTTCATTCATTAATTTAATTATCAAATCCAAGCACTAATTCAGAATATAGAGAACTAAACCATGGAGGAATTCTTGCCTAATCAGAGCAAATGAAACGGGTCCCTAAAGGCACTTAGAGATAGGAAATGGAATGTAGAAAGTATCCTCGATTAGAAGCTTTTGGAATTAAGGGAATATTGCGCTAAAGGTTCTCCGTATTCTTGACAAACCCAGGGAATAAGGAAGAAACGAGATAAGTATTGAATAAGTCTTAGGCGGGATATAATATTGAGGGTAATATAGCTTAGTTAGAAGTGTGCTGTTCTACTCTACACGAGTTCGAGGCTTTACATAGCACTATAAATTCAAAGTAGAACAAAATGACTTATACCCTTATAGCTAAGAAGGTAAAGGTTCCAGTCCACTTCTAGGCAGACAAGATTAGGTCCCTCCCGAATATTTACAGGGTTTTAAAGATATCTGTAAGTAGATGCACTTTAGCCCGTATTATCTTTCTTTTTCTTTATGTATTCTTTTATAAATAAAAAAAGAACTTCCCTTGCTTTATACAGATAGACGATAGGAGCCTGTTCTCCAGGGGCCCTGTGATTAACTTAGCGCCCTTTTAATTTAATACTGAGAAGCCTTTTGTATCTTGAATTGTCTATTAATTAATTACTATTTTAATAGTATAAGTTTTTTTTATATAAACTTCCTACTAACCTGCTATCCCGGTTAGGAAACTCTTCATTGTCTTCTTGTAAGTGGTCATTCGCAAGGAGAAGTTCCAGTATTGCTAGAATGAAGGTTCTAGTGATAGTCATTAGGAATAGAGAATCACTCAACCGTAGGAGTAGGAGGTTTTTTTCTTCTCCCTAACTATCTTAGCAAGTCAAACTTAATGAGTCCTCCGACTAAGAAGGAAAACATTAAGACAGAGTCCCTCTTATATAATGGGTCCTATCTTAAATACCCTACCTAACATAATGCCGGTAAAGAAGGAGACTCGGAATTCTTAATCTTAGAGTTCCTGTAGTGAAGGAGTCAATTTTTTAGTTTAGTTATGCTCTATGGGATAACTACTATGATATCTTTACGGTGTTACTCAAATCCATAATCTTACTGCGTAAACAAAGACTTATACAAGGGAAAACGCTTAAGCTAAATGATCCCTATAAATTGAAATGACCAGATCCTTTGAAGCAGAGGCTACCTATACTTTAACTTTTACTGGAAATTAAGGCTCTTTGACTTTAGAAAACTTGAACTTGACCTAAAAATACAAAACGACTCTAGTTCACTTCAGGCTTTTCCTATTCCCTAAAATCTTTATTTATTACTATCTAGAAAAACCAGAATCCTAAATGAAATACTTTAAATAAAACTAAGGAAAGCAAATCCCCATTTAAGAAAGCTAACAAACAGCCTTACGAACTTTAATAGTTAAGACTCCGTAAATGAAATCCTAACTCTAATAAAATGACTAAAAAGGGGGTTGGTATATACCTTTGCTAGCATAGATTATCCTAACAAAATGAATAGAGCTTGATTGAATAGGTACGGGTATTTTACAAGTTCAAACCAAGAAGGTCCGGGTAAAAGACAATTATACAGATTAAGCTTTTTTTTGTATTAACTAACTTTTAATTCCTGTATAGAAAACATTTTGGGGATTTACTGATATATACCCCCTCAACCATAAATATCTTGTATTTTATCTTGACTTGCTCTTGATAATATGGATATTGCCCCAGCCCTCTTGATGCTGTATGGCAGCTTGCTTCCAAAAGTATAGTTGAAATAAGAGCTCCCCTTTTTGGTTAAAGAAAAAAAGAAGTGAACTTTATTGAAAATAGGAATCCTTTCTAAGCCGTCTTGTCCTTTAACAAATTTCCTTTGTTTAGAGTAATCCTGCAGTTCGCTTTTACTCTTAAATTTTAAAGCTCAAAAGGGGTTCCGGATCCCCGTACCCTATGTCCACTAAACCGAGTTTTAGAGTTTCAGAATGTCCTATATATGTTACAGTTACATTTTATCCCAGGACAAGTCTACACAATAAAGGAGATGTATGTAAACGAAGACAATTTAAGCCCAATTTTCTTCTTATCTTAATGGGTTTGCTTTAGGAAGAGAAGGATCTTAGTTGATGCTATTGCAAGGGTAAAGGGTTTTAGCAGCACAGGACATGCGGTCATTGGTATTGGCTTTCATTTGCGGAGGACTGGCTTTCATGGTGAGTGGTTTTTAGGGAACAGCACCGAAAGTGGACTGGTTAGGAAATCAATTAAGTTAGCATCTGTACTGCATAGTCTCTAGCGATGCCGTCATAAGACTGTCAGCCACTTACTAGAAGAGTGAATTTCAGAGGGCAGTATCCTCTAAGTTCCTAGATCAGTTAAACCGACTAAAATGAAACAGAGGCAAACTTTAGTTTGATTAGACCAAAAGCATAGGATTAATTACAATAAACAGGTTCCGAAAAGATAAAGGGCACTTGTTCCTGGGTATCAGTTTCAGTTATAGCTGAAGAGATTTATTACAAGAGTATCCTTTGGCCGGCTTTAGCTATACATGAGCCATGAACTACAATTCCTAAATATACCGGTTTGAATTTTAGAATTAGAAAGACTTAGGACTCATTAGCTACAAATAGAAGAAATAAGATTGAATTCCTTTAGTTACTAAGATGACAAGACAGTTATATATATAAAGAGTTGTTACTAAGTAACTGCTAGGATATAACTACACTTAAGAGATTCTCCTAGAGTAGGGTCTTAATCTTTTTTTGTTTCTAGAGCAGCTGTTAATTACCCAAGTAACCAAGCAACTCCCTAGGCTTTCAAGTTCAAGCAAGAAGATAATTCACTTTCCAATATATTATAGTGAGTCCTTTTTAGTGACTTTTTTTTATATCTAGTTATACTTAATTTTATATCTTTTCGAGCTCAAAATTCTTTTCGTTTTTTAGTTTTATACAAAAAGAACGTCCTAGTTAACAAAAGAGAGATGCATATTTTACAAAAATGAGAGGATTTAGCCTTCAGTGATAGAAAAGTTTCTGATTCCCAGGTTTAGCTTATAGATTATGGAATCTATGTTCATGAAGTTTTGTCCTGGAATGCTGAGCCCTAACATAAAAGTATTATGGATGTGGAGTACCCGCTTTAGCAGTCCTTTATTAAGAACAAGCCATTTTTTCTTCAAGTCAAGAGCTGGCCGATGAGCTCTAACGTGTAAAGGTTATTAAAAAAGCTTGGTCAAACAATATAAAAGTGTTGAAGCCACATTATGAATAAGCTTCAGGGGTTTCAAGATACGAATGAAAGGTCTTTGTTTATATTTACCTTAACAGTACTTAAATTTTATAAAAAAAAGTCGTATACTATACTCAAAAACCAAAAAGTCAGACCTGAGTTCTATGCCTATATTAACTTTTATCTTTTGATAAAGATATCACTCTACTTTAGTCTAGTTCTAGTAAAGAATAAAGGCGGAGAGTATACGATTATTTGGTTCTTAGTAGAATCCGACTGGCTGAAATCCATACATACAACCTGAAATAGATTCTAAAAATGGATCCGCACACGGTGCGTTGTTTAGTTTAGGACTTCCTAGTAGTTTTTTTATTTACTATACTAAGGGGGTACCTGTTATTAATATGACAGATTTTAATCCGTAGGTATACACAGCAAACAAGTAAGTAGAATAAAAGAACAAAAAAAAAGGAAAACCTTATCGGATAAATAATGGATACAGAGCTCCTTTGTAGTTTACTACTTTTTTATACTCTTACCAGCAAGAAAATAATCTTGTACCGAACTACAGCTCAAACCTATTAACAAAGCTGCTATTAGATATAGATTGGTTTAGTTTACCCCGTGTTATATAATAGACATGTTTGAGTTTGTTAAAGATACCCGGCTTTTGGGGATTTTCCCGGTTAAAGCGGGATACCCAAATAAATAGGTTAAAATGGAGTGGGCATAAATTTCCTGGATAAAGAATGAGGGTTTTGTTACTTTTATGAGCTAGTTAGGATGACAAGATAGGATTTCTGGTAGGGTCCTAAGAAACTGGTTATAGCTGCCATTGACAGAGATCAGATAAAAGGTTTCTACTAAATAGAAGAAGAAGAGGTTCCCTTTAGAGGTTTTAGGGTTTCAGAGGAGAAGAAAGGACTTGCTCTGGCTGGTACACCTTATTTCGCCAGGAGTATTATTATAATAAGTCAACTAAATGTCGGGTAGCTAAGAAGCTTAGGGGTCCGTATCTAGTACTAACGCACTTTTATCGAGTTTGGTCGGGTTAAGTTTAAGACCTAAACAACTTTTATAAAAAAATCCGCCGCGGACTTACCCCTTATCCTTTGCTTAGTTCTTTCTTTTAAATTAACGAGATTCTAGTTGAGCTGTTTTACGAATTCTGAGTGAGCTATAAGCAAAGAATTTATGAAGTCAAGTTAAAGGTTTTTCCTAGCTATAAGGACAGCTATTTTTAAGATTAAGAAAAGTAAGTTAAGCTTTTGGTTGCTCCTAGTGTAAGGTGTTATATCTATAAGACTATAATATGTCCTAACCTCGTAACCAAGAATGTTGACTCGGTAAAAAAGGAAGTCTTCATTATCTCCCAAAGCTCTATCCTCATTTTATGGGAAGCCAGAGGAAGATATTTTAACTCTTATACTATCTATTCCTAACAAGATAAATAAATAGAGTTGCTTTCAATTCAATAAGTACAATAGCTACACTAAGGCTGGTAAAGGACCCATGACTTTAAGAGAAGAGTCTAGCTCATAAGTTAGGTCTAGGCCGTCTATGATACAGAGTAAGCTACAGAATTCTGAGGAAAGTCCAGCTCGTAAGATTTAAAAGGGTATTTTGAAGAGTAAGAACTAAGAAAGACTCCTGCCTTTTGTGTAGGTAATCAAAGAATTGAAACTATTATAGTTTAACAAGACTTTCTAGGTACAATGAAGTATAGTCCTAAGTATCTCTCCTACTCGTCTAATAACTGTAACTCCGAAAGGTATAGCTCTCAATAGGAAGAGAGGAGTATGCGGAATAAGTCATAAGAAGTTTTTTGGGTTAGAAACTTTCTATTCAGTACTTTGGTTTTGGTTAAGCGTAGGGAATTGCAGCTAAAGTTAAAGTTTTTTTCTGGGCTTTTAGTCTAAGTCTTGTACTATCATATAAACTATATAGCATTTCCCTTCTTCGCTGCGCTTTAGTCGCGTAGAGTAATGCAATCTAAACTATCTAAGGTTTTTTCTCCTCCTGTGGTAGTCAGTAACTACAAGGACAAGAGGGACGTCCCTTAATAGAAAACTCAATTACTACTATAAAGAACTCCTAGCTCTATAGTAAGTACAGGAAACAACTGTAAGAAGACTTATACACACAATATCTCTAATAAATACTAATCAGCTCTATTAGGAAAGTCTAGCTGCAAAGATTAAGAGGGGAGGTGTAGCTCTAGGAGTTCTAGGTATGAAGAAGAAGTAAGTGAATAAAGGTATGAAAGTCAGTAAGTTCTTTATTTATTTATTATGTTTCCAGGTTTCTGGGTTTTGAGTCTTACAATTTTGGGAGTAAATAACAGAAGTAATCAAAGAAATTCTAAAGATCTTCTACACTCACAATACAATAATAAAGGAGCTCTAATTTCTACTCGTAGTAAAAGAGCCCACCCCTTCTGTAGAGCTGTAGTCTGTAGAGCTGTAGAGTTACCACAAACTAGTACACGCTTCTACTAAGAAAAGAAAAACTCTTTACGAAAGACACCCGGATATATGTCTCATTTGCCCAACCTAATAGAATTTCATAAGTCCTTACGGAAGCCCCGCTATAAAATAAGATACAGAAGTATTATTTTCACAGTTATTTTTAGATTCTACCTTTAAAAGTAACATATTCCCAGTAGGGTAGGGTTTGCCTATTTCTTGTATACTTTAATATCTTATGTCCAAAATTCAAAAGAATTTCAATAAAGCAATAAAGGAAGTTTTGTTTCTTATGCGTTTTCATCTGTACAGAAAGTTGGGTTGGGCTAGTTTTCCAATTCCTGGATTAGTGTCTTAAGGATTCCTCTTTATTAGTATATCCGTTCTAAAATTTATTTAGAATATATCTCTTTTTATTTTGGTCAATTCAAGGAGTAAATTGCCTTTAAGAATTTAGTATAGCGGTTAGACCTTAGTAAGCAGCGGATTCTAAACACGGGCATAATGAAAATTAAGAGGGGTTGTGACTAAGCTTAATAACGCTAGACTTACCACAAAGAATAGTGTACTAGGCTACCGGCTACAGTAAGGAATACCTTAGTTAACCTCTAATTTAGTAAAAACTTTATTAAGAAGCAATGGAAAGAGTCGTAATTTGGAAAAGCATCGCAGAGTTTTTTAATCACAGGCAATCTCGGCCACTACTAATGTCTTTTTTTGTATTATGTAAAACCTACTCCACATCAGAAAAAATATTGTCCAAACGCTTGCAAACTTGTATCTTGGGGCCTAAGATCTTTTTTTTCTAACTTCTAATTAGATCTAATATTGAATCTTTCGTCACGTAATTTTATCAGACTTTCTTTTTACTATGTTCTAACCTCTAGAGTAACCCAAATGCGAAAATAAGTAACCAAGGTCTACCAAGGACACTCTCTAAGTTTCTTTTCTAGGAATTCCTTTAATAAGAACTATAAACTTTGTAAAGTAACTAAAACCATGTCCAAACTTCCGGATAAACTCTTAGGAACTAGGGGACCCCTGTCTTTTTAGGGCCCTGCGGGCTGTGTAATTCTAACAACAATTCACTAGATAACTCCACTTCTAAGCATACTTTCCTAAGATATCATACTACACACCTCTTTATGAAATGAAAGGAGTGTCCCCGTATCTACTACTGGAACTTAAAACCTCTCGGGATCTCTCTTAATAGAAAGCGCTAACTTCTTAAGCCTGCTCAAGTTGAGAATACAAATGAAAAACTTTTCAAATCAATTAATTTAGGCATGTCCTTTGGGATATGCTCCTTTACCAAATAAGAAATTTAAGGTTTATGTATAAGCCAGGAATCCCCTTTATAAAATAAAAAGAGTAGTTGAAGCTGCAGACTTTCTGGATCAACGAACCCCTTCTTATTTCATAGGATTCTCTTTTCCATGCTTTTTCTCTTTAATTAAACTCTTTTTTTATTTCTCTTTGTTTCCCACTTTCAAGAGTACTTCTGCTACTAGATTTTACTTTATCCTCGGTATTTCTTACCACTTATAGGAGGCCCTTTGCTTGAGTAGATATAAGATTCCTTTATTCTATGCCTCGAGGTTTTCTTTGTTTTGTTCTAAAAATTCTTATTGCTTGACCAATAAGTGCCCTACGTAGAAGAAGAAAATATCCGAATTTATCTGGGAGTCTATGACTTCTCGTTTACTTTAACTAACTCGGAACAAGGTCTTGCTCTTAACAAAAAGGTTTAATTCCTACTTTATATTGACGGGTATCTGAAAAGCAGGGGTTTATTATTCGCTGTGCCACAATTATGTTTCGTGTTGTACAAGGTCCGCCCTAGGTCGAATTTCTAGCTTACGAGTTTTTTTTGCAGAAGGGTTAACCTTTTGTTTTGGAACCCTTATATTTACCATGCTTTAGAATTTCTCATTTATTCGGGATACTAAAACAAACATGACACGAAAGAAAATCCCCAGTCTACGACGAAAGCTGTACAGCCTTACCAAACTAGAAAACAGAAAAGGAATACCAGGAGCAACTAACTATTCTGGAAAGTACTATAGATATTCATACACTATAACAACCAGCACCAAGAAAACAGGCTCTCTAAAACCAATTACTTGATAACTCTAGCCCTACCTTTAATTAAATTACTAAGAACTTTAGAATTCCAGTTTCTAAAACCTAGTACCGGGATCTTTCACACCTGGAAATACCTCAATAAGACCCTTCCACAGAATCTGTACTTTGCCTTAGACTTTATTTCTTGACTTGAGAGCTTTAGAGCGCTAGAAAATACCTATGCTTATTAGATTTCGGCTGACAAGACAAGGAATCTGTTCTTTAGAGTAAGGATTTTTAAGGTATTTCCTTGGTTGGGACTTAATAACCAAACTTAATAAGGAAACTTCTTTGTTTAATTTATAATAGCACCTAGATTAATAAATACATCTTGAGGTTGTTAGTTCTTAAGGTGAAAGAGATCTTAGGTAGGAGACACTTTATTGTTTAGGAGGGTCCTTATTCTTAGGATCTATCTTAGATGCATGTTCTGGATGGTAAGTAGTTTCTTTGACAGGTTCTACACGATCTCTTATACTCTCATCTGAGTCCTCATCCTCAGATTCTGGAGGCAAAGTGTCCGGTTTGGGATCGATCTATAGGACCTTATTATTTCAGGTTCTACTTCCTTATATTGATTAGAAGTTTCCCGTTTGAGTGGATAGTTAAAGGGTTGACCAACTTAGAAGGTTATGAGAATTCTGGGATTGCTTTGGACTTGTTAGAGATAGAGTTACAGTTCACCTGACAAAGGGACAAAGGACTGGATTAACAACGGTTGACATTGCGACAGCATTCCATGACTAAGATTTTCTATACTCAGTTACTCTCCTATTCAATTTGCTTGAACCAAAAAATGACTCTAACCGAGTTTGATACAAATATAGCTTAGCTCTCTCTTCGGGATAACGAAACTCTGGATGTTGGTAATTAAGAAATAAGGGGGGGGTGTTTTCAAAGCATTTTATCTTCTACGGAGTTGTCCTGTTAGACAATTTACTAACCAAGTATCTGTAAGGCATCAGGTTTCTCATTTATCTCAGCGCAGACTCAGGTAAATAGCAAAGATATTTGGAATTGGGATTTAAAAAAAGGACAGAGCTGTTAGAACCTCTAGTTGAAATTTCAGGAGTCTCTATATTTATTTGATTTAACGAAATTCTAACCTTATAATGCCTATATTTAACCTCGACAATAAGAGTCTCAACTAAATTATAGTATAGTTGAATCCTTTTTATCCTATATCTCACTACATAAAAGAGCACTTCGTTGATAGCTAAGCGGGGTATTTAAACTATCTTTTTCTTAAAAAATATTTATATGAATGTAAATGCTTCGGACTTTCAGAATTTTGAATCATTGTTCCTTAACAGCGGGTCCCTCATTCGTGTCGTAAATTTTTATTCTTTCTTTTCTCAGGCTGCTTAGGGTTATAAAAAAGGACCTTGCTTTGGCTGTGAAGCTCTTGGTGTTATTGATAGGACTTTCCTTTAATATATCATACAAATAAAAGCATAGGGTATCCGCATAATAAGGAGTTTGGTATTAGATCTTAATAACTTTTTTTAAGTACTCCTGCTTTAGTAGTTATAACAACTACTATTAATAAAAGAGGTAATTCTTACGCTAAAATAACTTACTAATTTGCTAAACTTAGTATTGTTAACTCTAATCTTAATTCTAGCTTATTTACAAATATTAAGAATTGGGGAATTTCCAACAAAGGGGATGCCTTTAAACTAAAAGGGTTTCGAGCCCTAACCAGAGTTTCTGCACTAACTAAGACTCAATTTCGTCTGAGTATTGAGTATCGAAAAAGGCAAGTAAAGGAATTAGGTACAGTAACTCATTAGACTAAAGGAAGAGCGTAGTTTACTCTAAACACCCTTTATTTTCCGCGCCGGTTAGTTAAATAAGTAAGTTCTATTTATGTTCTTTATATTAAGGATTCCTTCAATATAGGTAGCAGCCGTCCCGATATAGCGCACCCAGTTATAGGAAGCGGAGCCCTACTGTCCGAGAAAAGAGTTTGAACTTAGGCTATTGCTAGAGTATGAAACTACCGAATATAACTATGGACAATTTCATATCAATCAAGTTGTAATATTATTAAAAAACTAGACTAAACCTTACAAACAAATGTGGATTTTTTTGTACTTGTATCCCAATCTTATAGCCCTGATAACTTGTTTTATCTGTAAGACTTAGTAATGGGTTTTTGGTAGGAACTCCTTAGTGAGCTACAAGTATAGGTTACACCACGTATTCTTCATTCTAGAGTCTGCTGATTCTCTTATATAAGAGTTTTCAAGATTTCATAAAGTGAGTTCTTTAAATTCATGACGTACTCATACTATAAGCTTTATTAACTAAAAAATAGAAATTCCTTAATATAAAAAAGGAGATTAACTTTCTAAGTTGTGTTTATAGCTAAACTTAAAGCGGATTCCCTAAAAGTTCTTGTTTCGATTCTACCAAATTTAGAAATGGTTTAGTTATTAAGATAATTAAGAAATTCTCCTTAGTACTGAATCTTAAAAAGGAAATGTTAAAAATAATAAAGGCTGGAAGTTGTGCTAAATTCCCGAGGTCTTCAAATGTCAAGAAATATGGATGCTATTTAAAGCTTTCAGTTTGCTCTGCCGATTGGTTGGTTTCACTTTAGTCTAATTAACATTAAACTTTGATAGATGTAACTACTACGAGACCTTTGCCATTCGGCTCTTAATGGTCACCTGCTACATTATTAGCAATTCTTTTAGGTTGGTGTTGAATAAGAAATGAAAGGAACATATTATACTACGAATCTAAGTCAGATAAATTCCATTCTAGTCTAGGGAAAGCTGCTAAATACTACTTATAAAATCTGTACTGTAATATATAAGTTGAAAAGACAAAAACCAAAAAAGTACTCAGGAACCTAAGTAAAGAGGACTCTTCCATAGTCCATTTTTTAAGTTTTTAAGGAATGGTCGGATAAAGTTGAAAGTAGTTAAAAGTAAAAGCGAGACTAACTCCGCACATTACAGGGAGGCTTCTACAAGACATCTAGAAGAAAACGAGGACATTGCTATTAAGTAAATGATTAGTAAGTGCCCTTTTTTTCAGAGGTAAGTAATTAGAATTTTCATCAGCTAAACTTCATAAATCTGGTAATTTAGGCAAAATAGTCAAAATTATTACTAAGTTTTTTACGCATAATTTAACTGAGAACTTTTTAATGACAAGTCCTATCTAAATCTAGAGTTACTAAATAAACTAATTTTATTGGAATCGTGACTAAATGTCATACGGGTTCTTATCTGTTTTCTTATAAGGGTAATCTGTTAAGAATGTATTGATCTCCTCTACTTAAGTCTTTTTCTTCTAGAATTCTACTTACTTATTTTTGGCACAGCAAAACGTAAAATATACTAGTGCACCTTTTTAAAGGTGTTTTTTAATCTTTTTAATAGACACTTACGTCTGAGGGTAAACCCAGGCTTCTTAAAACTTAACACAATATCTGAAATGCAACTGCCAAAAAAGGGAAAGAATACCTTTATTCTACCTGTCTTATATACTCCTGCACTAACTTCTACTTAGATTGAAATGGAGAAGAGGGAAAGCTCGAACAAGTCAAATACAAGGCTCCTAAATAGGTATTGTATAAAGAAAGGGAAACTCCCTTAAAAAAAAGGAGGTCTAACAAAGACTTTGACAACCCGACACTCGTGTAAAAATATAGGTTCGACTTACTACTACTGCTATGTGGATAGTTTTTATACGGGGGTACCTAATCAGTAGCTTTTGCTATAAAGTTCATTAGTTTAGGAGAATACTTGGTTTTAAAGTTTCAGATTTAGCAATATAGTAAGGGGTTTACTTAAATCTTTCTTTTTTATGGTATGGACTTCGTTTTTTATAGATACTAAATCTTTTTTTTATTAAGATCAAAAAGTTTCCGCGGTTTTATTAGTTGACGCTTAGTATATTTCTTACTTGTTTAAGCATTATCCTGGAACCTGTATTAAGACTAGGGAAAAGGAGGGGCTATTTTAAAGAGGCATGGCCTAAATCAATTAGAGTAAGAGCTTTTTAATGATTAATGATATAATACGGGGATATAAGTAGCATTTACCAAGATCCACGAATTCCTCAAATGGATTGAACCTATATTTTTAGTAGTTAAACGGGGTTCCTTGAAGTGAAGTTAAGAGGGCGCTTTGGTTATTCAAGAATCTTAGGAGTACTCCATTAGGCGAGTCTGGTTTTTTCCTGTTGTTGAAATCAAAACAAATAAAGAATTGGCTAGGTTCTTACTCGCTTTGGAAAACTAGAACTTCAAAAAAAGGAATTCAAGACTCAGCCTAAAACCTATGACATACTTGTCAATTCATCGGCGGTCTAACAGATATTCTAGAAAGAGAAAAGAGGACTTGAACCCATGGACATTACCTCCTTTTTCTGTTGACCTAACTCTCGCTCGCTGCCATAACTAAATGTACTCTCTACAACACCTACTAAATGCCTTAGAGAATCCATAGAAAATGCGGGTCAGATTTCCACTTTATTATCTAAGCAATTTCAAAAACTAGAAATTCTTCGATCAACTTTACTAGAATTCAAGAAGAAAAGGAACTTAGACCTTATACATTAATTTAATAAAACCTAACACTTGTGGATTTGAACCTATGGTTTCTCGTAATTCTCTTTGCTGCATTACCTCTAAATCGAGTTAACTCCAGAGTGTTTCCAATTGATTTCTTATTGCCTAAACCTAACAGGACGTTTCCTTTGAAATACACTAGGATTTCCAGAAAAAGAGGACGGCTGGTTACTCCTTAGTTAACCCTCTATTCTCTTATTATAGCCCGCAGGGATATTACTAAATCTAAATTTTTATTATCATTATAATAGAATATGACCCGGGAGACCGGGCTGTAGACTAAAAAAACGGAATATAACAATATATACAGGGGCATCTCCTGATCGTTTAAAAGATATACAAGGGAAGTTTAAACACCCACCCACCTAAAATTTCTAGGCCTAGGAGGAGTAATGAGTTAAACCTAAATGTAGAGCCAGCTCTTGTTAATAAATTCATAAAATACTTACGTAAGAGGTACCCGGTTAAATAAAGATTACTATTTCTAATATAAAGATTATAGGTATTTCATATGAGTAGCGCATCTATTAGCCCCCAATAAAAAAGATATAAAAAAGACTATCTACCTTGTATTAATTCGTATCCCAAAACACCAGAATTCCCTCAACAGATAAATAAAGAAGAGAATTGACCTCAACTATTATATAAATAGAGTCTTTCGGAGATAACTAGTTCAATTAGCAAGCAACCAGATAATCCGGTTTCTGTCTTTAATTTAGCCAACAAAGCAACAATTAATTCTGTCAAAGAAGATTACACTGATTTAGGAATACCAATATTAGAGAGTAAGGTTGTCAGTTCCTAAACTCAGAAATACTAGGAATCTACTCCCTGGAAAGTTAAGAATACCGATTAAAGAACTTCTTATATTACTTACTTTTTGCTTGCTAGACATAACAGGAAATAAAAAAAATAAGAAAAGACTCTCACTTGTTGAGCTGAAGCCTTCTATTATTTTATTTGCCAAGAAAACCCCTAAACTCATAACCTAACCTCTAAATTAATTATTCTTACTTATTGTTGTACTGGCTGTATTCCTTCCTTCTTAAGAGTCTAGAGTAGGAGCTATACCTTTCTTAAAGTAGAAGAGAAAAGATACTCATTTTTATACCTCATTCAGCAAATACTTTATTTCATAAAGACTTCAGTTAGTGAATAATGCAATCCAAGAGTTTTACCAGTCAATTTAGAAAGCCTTGAACACAGAACCCGAGTAGACTCTACTACTTTAGCTACGCATCCACTATATCTAGTCAATTTCAGGATAAAGAAGTACCATTAGAATTAGAAAGAGACCTTTTTTTATAGGTTTAGGTAAAGACTTTATTACGAAGGATTCTATAATAACCTAATAATAACAAAGTAAAAGAATTAAGAAAGTTCCTAAACTATCTCTCAAGCAAGAACAAGAAATTTATTGACTTCACCTGCGCCAGCCTGCTTTCATTAAGACTTAGGATTAGGTTTAACTCTTTGCTTGGTTGACAACCCAGAACACTGGCAATTGACTTGAAACTACAACAGGAACTCATTTTAGTCTAGAATCTGTTTCGAATGAAAAAGGAAACCTGTAAAGGTTTGGTTTACAAAACTTTTGTAGTTGAACTAGACTCCCTTTTTTGTATCCTTAGTTTTCAACAAGAGAGTATTAGCATTCCCGATATATCCTATAATATTATATATACTAAATAGTTTTTACCTTTTACCTTTGTAAGAGCAGATCCGTACATGGGATAATAATTTTATAGGTGGGTTTTCTAGGGCTATGTATTGCACAAAAAAAGGAGGTAAAATATAGGTTATGTATTCTTGGTATAAAAGGAAAGGTATGTCTATTAATTTATTATACTTTGTAATACAGTTAAGTACCTTTATTTCTAATTCCCATTAGTTAGGTTGGTCTCTCTTTCTATAGGGTATGGGTTTGAATTATTTTATCAAAGCTAGGACAATTGCGCGGGAGCTGTGAAATAAGACTTTATAGTGGGGGCTAACTAAGAACTTGGAACTTCATTTAACAGGTGTAGGTACTGCAGTAAAATCGATATAAAATACATTATAAATTTTAATGAATGAAAAGGAGTCCTATACAATTACAAATAGAATACCCAGTATTTTCAATTAGGGTCCTTTTTACCTTCCCGGTAAGTTTATTTTATTAGGTAATTCTAGGTTTCGGCTGATAGAGCAAAGAGAGGAATGAGAGTGGGCTTTCACTTGCTAAAGCTTTCGACAGGAAGATGGCTAGAGGAGTTTACAGGTGGATCTTAGAGTTCGGAGGTGAAGAACTTGTGAGAAATGAGAAAGTTGATGGCAGTATCTGTGTTATCCAGTCTAGTTAAAGAGTGAAAATCTTTGCTAAATACCTCAGAAAATCCCAAAGAACCAGTTCTTGATTTTACCAGCTATTGGTTCGATCCTGCATTGAATGACAGAGAGTCTATTCAGAATGTGCCATCATCTGTATACCATCACAGTACCGAACCATCTACCATCTAGCCTTGGATTCACTTTTCGACAGGACAGGGATTTGATTTGGCCTACGACAGCTCTCACTTGCTATTAGGCAATAGCTTAGATCTCGGGATTCTTTTCGAGGGAAATTTCTCAGAGTTTTATGCGTTTAAGTACTAAATCGTATATCGGGGAAGCTCGCAATTCCTGGGGGTGGGGGGACATATAGTAGATAGTAAAAGGGCAAAACAGGTGCTTTAAAACAGAATAAAAAAAAAATAAGAAAATTAAAGAATAATACGCTAGACCGACACTCTGTTCAATTCTCTTGAACAAGTAACCATAATAAACTGGATAACTTATCCTTACTCAGGAAAAATGACAAATAAGTAATACGATATTTGTGCTTGAAATAACTAAAGAATACCGGCCTTTCCTTAGTACGCGGACTTGAGTAGTTTAGGAATTCAGGTAAAACAAATAAAAAAGGTATCCTCTATTTAATTTAAGAGAAATTAGGTCATATTAAATACATTTATGAAAGAAAAGGTATTTTATTCAGTTCAAGCTCTTGGCAACAAAAGAAGGGAATTTAGGCAAACCCTTCTTATTAGTACTCGAGTTGTTTACTTTGTAAGTCTTTTTTTGTTTCTTCCTGGGCGGTATCCCTTCACTATAGTCACTATAGGTTGGGGCCCCCCCTGCAAAAGAATTTGTAAAAAGTGTAAATCAAGGCGATACCCGAGAATTATTAAAGTCCGGGCAATAACAATAATGAATGGATTGAATTGAGGAATAAAACCTAAAAAAAGGGTTTCCCGTAAAGTAAAGACTAAAGGGCAGAGGGGCTTCCTCTCCCTTAGAGCTAGGTATTTCATGACTCCTTTTTGCGATCCAAAAACAAAAGATCCACATGAGTATAGGGCTTTATAGCTTGTTGTATCGGGATAATTCTCTACGGGTAGGCCTGCGACAAAAGTAAAACAAATACTTATCGGGGAATCTAATTCCGAGTGCCCTTTCATTTTTAATATAGAGTATAAGTGTACAAATGAAAAGGCTTTAGGCTTTAATCTCCAATCCAAAATTTCCCTGGATAATGAGAAAACCCCTCTAAATAAAAGAGCCCCCGGGGATAAGATTAAGATAAACAAACCCTTAACAATTTTTTATTATTTAGAATCCTCGTTTTGTTGTAAGGGCCTTACATAATGTATAGAATTTCCCCGAAGATTCCGCCTTAAAGGGAATACTCTTTGTGACTAATATATATAACAGCGTGCTTCGCACTCCTGCTCTTTCTTATAATCTAAGACTTTATTTAAGCGTAAGCGGCTTACCTTTCAAATTAGCCAACAGAATTACGCATTCAAGAAGTTAACAACAGGATTTAACTCTAATTTCCAATGTACCTATGAGAGCTTGCTCTTTTCCCTAGGTCAAAATTATGATCCGATTTGGTTATATTGTTTGGAATATATAAATTGAAAATTAAGCTACTGCATAGGGACCCAACTATCACATTCAATTTAATACCATGATTTCTCGCTCTAAGGCTCCGGGTAAAAGACTCTTAAATTTACCCAGTAAAAGTTTCCGTAAAGAACCCAGCCTGAGATATAGATATACTAGCCCTAGTCTGATTTTAGGAGGTACGGTACTTGTTTAACTAAGTATAAAACAGTAATTAAAAAAATATTTATGCTACAATCTTAACCAAAAGTCTGAAGAAAGTGACAATTCTTTTCCCTTTTAACAATTATTAATAACTAGATACCCGAGTAGATATGAATATTCAGAGCGTTTCTTTCCGGTTGACAGTATTTTATTTTGAATATTGTATTGTATAAAATTTTTTCAATTTCTAGCTATGCTTTGAGTGAGAATCCCAGTTTTGTCTCTTTTTGATTCTTATCTATATCTATAAAATAGAAAAGGTTCTTTCAGCAAGCCATTCCTAATGAGTTAACCACGAAAATGATCCAAAAAGAAATCTCAGTTTTTGTTATACGGAAATGGCCCAATTAGGAGTTTACGTTATATGCCTAAAAAATTATTTAATACACACACAAAAGCTCGAACTTCTTTTTTGAGATACAAAAAAAGCAGGAATAGCAGCTAACTCCAAAAATAAAAGAAAAAGTAAGAGTGCAATATAGAGACAACTCCTTTCAAGTATTCCTGGGAAGCTTTAACTATGGAATGGATTAGATGTAATCTAGTACTTTTAAATAAAAGCTTTTTTTTATTTGAGTATCCAGGAATTACTTAAGATAAAAATTTGTGTTATAAATAAGTAATGAGATGCTGTAAAGGGGGTTTCCTTTACCATAGCTCATGATCGGTGGTAGAAACCCAAGGATTTCTTGTATTTTTTATTTTAGTAGAAAACTCCACTTTATTCAAGCAATTCTCCTGGAAGCACCTTTAACGGGGATCTTTCTTTTTCAAGTTAACCCATAAAGGGATTTCGTCCTATTGCACTGTATTACTCGAGGTTCTTCTTTTTAGGTAGGGCCCTGCCCTAGCAAAGTAAGGATATAAATAACAGAAATTCTTTGAGTTTACTAAAATGAATTCTCAAGTGTTTAGCTAGCTCTAATTCTAATACTTTCAAGACTCTGCTTTTATATATAAAGAGTTAAATTAAAAAAAAAAGCTTTTTTTTTTTTACCAGATAGCGGGTTCCTGTACTAAGAAAGGACAATTCAACACTTCAAAAGTTTAGAACTCTAGTTACAGAAGTGAGGGGTTAACTTTAATACTGACAATAAAACATATACTAGTTCGATAGTTATATCTATATGAAGTTGTTTTGAGTGTGAAAATAGAAAAGGTTATGCTTTTTATTCAAAAAAGCAATTCGTAGTACGAGCTCTTAATGGAATTTAAAGCTTTATCAAACACCCAAACTCGGGAGCTACTAACATTTAGATTCTCAGCCTTGTTTAAATAAAGGGTTAAAAGTCCCGAAAGCGGGAACTTAGCAATAAGAGGTTAAGAAATCGAGGGAAGACCTAAATTAAGAAATAAGAAAAGGAATTCTGGGACTTATAGGATTGAAGCCTCGTTAAAAGAGAGACAAACTCTCGAACACATGTGCTACTCAACTCAGCAGAACAGAACACCTAGCTACACCACTAATAACAAATTCAAGGAAAGAATAAGAGAAATCCTATAAGAAAACTAAAGATTATATGAATACAAATTCAACGGAATAGTACTAAAGTGTATAGAAAATCTTCCTTTGCTAGTTAAGTCTTGAAGGTGTTTTTTTGTACATTTAACCAAGAAAATGTAGGATTTACCCTGCTTTCATTTCTGAGATAGACCTCCTTTTGTTAACATAGTTTAGAAGTCCTTGTATCACTCATCCTAAAAGCAAAAGCATGAAGTGAAGAAAGCAGCTTCCTTTAGAAATTACAGAGCCCTGGCCTTGCTCATCTTACTTTGACTTAGTTTAGTTGTTTCTGTAGCTATACCCTTCCTCTGAGGACTTTAGAAGAGATACTTCATACTTCACTTGACTTCAGTTGCTGGAAACTAGAAACCCAGGACTTTAGTCTCAATTACTTTTCTTAATTGCTTAGAAATGCTAGAGAAACTAAAGAAAGGAATCACTTATAATATAACCAAAAGATGGGATTTCCTAAGGGAATTCTGGTATAGTTTAGTAAAGTCAAACTTACACTTTATTTAACAACACCAAGAAAACCAACTAAAAAAATTGACTACTACTTTAGTGAGTCGGTATTCCTTCTAAAATTGTGTAGGGAATTCAGCATGCAACCCTTATCTTATAATAGTAGGTTAGGTATGTACGCGAGAGCTACAAATGAGCTTCCAAACAAAGTGAAGCTTAGAATAACTTATCTAAATAGTCAGCAATTTGTAGTGAAAAGAAAGTCACAGAGTTTCGAAAATCCTAGCTGAGCAGTCTATCAGAAGTCTTAGTATTAGTTTCAATTCAAAGAGCGGGGTTGATTGGACAAGTTTTGCGTAGGTATCTTTTCCTTGCATTTATAGGATCAAGGCTTTATTCCAAAGAAAGTAGTCGTTCGGATGAATCCTCAACTATATAGAGTCATTTCATACCTTGGGTCGGTGGTTCGAGCAGCTATCTTTAATCCAATTGACAGTTTGTACAAGAAAGAGGTCAAAGATGTGTCACAGTTTGCAAAGACTTTACCTTGGGAATCAGTATACAACACCAGCGATGCCGTAAATAGCTGAAAAAGTACATTGAATTTTTTCAGAGTCTGTATGTCTCATGTATGTTCCTAAGATTGGAGAGTTAAAACTGAAGAGAAGCTGACAAAATGATAATAAGAGCATGCTACTAGGATTAGAGAGTTCTCAGAGGTATAGTTCGGTTGGGTTCTCAAGTTGGCTGTGTTCTTAATCGGAATATCATTGACAGGTTTCTGTCTTTATCAGTTTATGTCTTTACCGGTAATACAGAAAGCAAGAGCCAAGAACAACTGTTGACAGAAGAATACAAGCAGCATTTGCTCTCCTAACTGCACTAGCTATTACCGTTTAGGATGAATTACTAATATATAGAGAATTCCGGAGTGCTAACTTACAACTAGAAAAGCTATCACTAACTGCCCTAGGTTTTTAGATTTTACTTTGCGTTTTAGTTCTTATACATTATTATTCGAAACTTCCCATCAATAAATAAAGATTCTTATCTTAACTCGTTAAAGCGGAAACTCTCTAACAGTAAAATAAAGACACAGAACAAGGTTTGTGTTCCCTTGTTTCTTCAAAGCACTAACAACCAAATCCAGAGTCAGGCCTGTTCATTAAATTTCCATTTGTTAAACTGCTACAGACCCACGAAATTCCAGGATTAATAAAGTACTTTTGGTAAGGAGAATTCCTCGTGTTCCCAGTTTTTCAATTAATGAGGCCTTAGAACTAACTATAACGAGTCCATCACTAACATCAAGAGCTAGAAATAAATACTCTCACTTTTTAGAACTTTTGCTTGTATATAACATAGACCTTTTGCAGAAAAAGGGCTTTAAAAAACAGTGCTCATGAAACTACGCGAAAAGCAGAAGGGGTTAATCCGCACTTCACCCTAACTTAGGTATACCTTGTTTCGGTTAAGCAATAATAGTAATAGGAGGAGCCTGCAAACTTTATTCGGAATTGCTGTATTACTTCGGCCCTTAATTCAGGTAACTTGACAAAACCTGGATTTTTAATAGCACAATATTTTTTTTAATCCATTAAATAAGTCCTACGAATGCTTGTATATAGAACATATAATGTATAAATTTTGGAAATTTCCTTCATTTATTTTACTATACGGGTACGGGGAAGTCTTTTGAAGAGTTCTAAAGTCTTATGTCTCAGTTTACGGGTTTCCCCTTATTTAAGGTTTAAAAGTTGCAATAGTTCGTAATTTTAAATAGTATTCCTCTGTAAGGTGTTTTCCTTTCCGAGTTATCGCGAGTAGATACTTTACTAACTTACGCACGAGCGCCTTTTGAACTTTTGCTTTTTGGTATCAATTTCTCTTAATATGGATTTGTGGGATAGTTTGACTATTCTTGATTGGGCTCAAGCTCGAAAGTTACCTATATTTTTCGCATTTCGTAAAATCTTTTTAGTAGACTGCTCTAAATCGACGGGGTTCCCTCTTACTACACTACAGCAATAGAGGTTGTATATAAGCATAAGAATGCAGTTTGCTACACGGAACCCTTTGGCACCCATTCTCTAGAGGCCCTGTCTTGAATTTTAGTACGAAAAATTCTACGACTCCCTTTACTGAAAACTGAAAATAACCCAAGCGCTTTTTAGATAAATAAAAACGAGGAAACTCCCGCGTGTGTAAATCTACCAAAGCTATGCTTGTCTGTCCCTCTTTATGCATGTATTTTGTATCCCGGTTACCCCCGATTCGCGCCTCACTGTCTCCTCTTGTAAAAAGTAAGCCACTACTATTTCTTTTACTTATTTTTACGTATAAAAATGACAAGCACTTGCTGTCGGCGGGATCACGAGAGTTTAACGCTTAAATAAAATCAGACTTGTTAGAGTTGTGCGTGTGTTGCCCAGTTATTAGATTTTTAGGGGTAGATAATAGGCTAGTACTAAGCTAAAAAGTCTTCTTTTTATATGAGCTTAATGACGCCTTAAAGAGTATAAAAGTTTTAGGGTGTGCGGGAATTGGAGTCCCCTAATTAGGGAGGTGATAGGTCTTGATCGAACTAAGAAGTCTTTATTATAAATTCGCTGATTAATGTAAAGGGTATAACTTATATAAGAAAAGGAATTTATATAACAGTATCTAAATAACGAAGTACTAATTGAAACAAAGATTTTTCGGCAAAAGGAAAAGGGATACATGTAATAGCATAGCCAGCAAGCGCCTATTCATTTTATGCAAGGTTTCACGCGGGTTAGTGCTCCTAGTCTTGAGTTGAGGTCTCATAGGAATAGGAGGATTACTTTATTTCGTCTTATCTCTAGGATTAAGATTTTACAGAGGTCAAAAAGCACATTACTTCGATAGATTCCTTGATAAAATATTGTGGGTACTTCAACATTACATCCATATTAAATTAAGGCACGATATCGCGCACGAATATTAAGTTGTAATAGTATGTCTTGAAATGAAACATGAGTTCAGGGGCTAGGTGTAAGAAATTCTTTGACTATTCATTCTAATTAGTGGATTTCTTCCTCATTTGAGTTCATAATTTATGAGGGGGTATACCACCTGCAAACGAAAGAAATAATAAATAGATAAAAAAGGAATATGAATTACATATACTACATTTTCTGTATCGACTTTTGTTATTCTGTGAAGAAGCTGTCTTAGACTTACAGATAAAGGACTGCTAAAAATGATCCTTAATACGAATGCATAACTCAAAGGTCAATGAATGGGTGCTTACAAAGGTTTTCTAAGACACGTAAAAGATGGGCGATCAAGGATCGCCAGAATGTGCTTTTTTCTTTCGTAGTTACAATAGTGTAAGTTTAGTAAAAGAGAAGGTTTTCCCACTCTAAACAGAACAGGATCTTTTAGAGTACTCAAAGAGAAAGGTCAGGGTATACCTCGCAAGAATCGCCCCCGGTTCTACACGAAGTTCCTATATTAGGTATATAACAAATGTATAGGAATATTTTGATGGGCGGGCACTATATCTAAAGCTTTGGTAAGTAGCTGAGTGTTATACTATGTGAATACAGGTCCTCACGAGTCAAGCTTGACCCTATACCAAAGGATAAGGTATCCCAGGTTTCCGTGTAAAGGTTCAGCAACTCTGTACTTATTAGAAGCTGGGCTTTAAGTTTACTAATTTTTAACTAACCGAGACCAAAAAGTACTTCATAAAGTCTAATTATTTATACTCAAACTAGGATCTCCTCGTGCAGAAGCTATATAGATCATAAAATAACAATGAGACTGCTCATTACTAAAGCCAAGGCTATACTATAACAAAAAGAAGGAGATGTATTAACAAGAGACACTAACTAAGGAGGACTATAGAAGATCATTTTGTAAAACATTACACAAGAACAGGTAATTAGAAGCGCTTTATACGAAAACTAATCTAAAGAAGATGTAAATCCTTAGTGGCTGAGGGTTCTTCAGAACTTGGGTAAGTCAGCAATAAAAGATCCCTTAAGGGTAGAAGTCTTTATAGATACAAACGTTTAGGGAGAGGGTATAAAAGACGCTACTTTCAAAATTCCGGGTTTCCGTAAGCTAAGTCTTTTTCTCAGATCAGAGGCGTTTTAGCCAGAAAATAGAGTACAATTTCATATAAGGTCTTTCTCTTTAAGAGAGACGGGATACGAATTAAGTCGAGGTAACCACATTTCGGTACCTCAATTTATTATCTGAATGACATAATACATGCAGCTTTTGGCCCACAGCAATTATAGTTTTTTTTAAGTCCTAAAGGATATAGCCCCTTTTTATATACACTGAATAACTGGTTACTTCTTTGAAATAGGATGCTGAAAATGACTAGGATCAAGAGTGAGTTATTCCCATTAACGAAAGCGGGCTAAACTAGAACTCTAATCTGGTAAACTAAGGTAAATAAATAAAGTCCTCTTTCTTATTATAGCATGGAATGCCTCATTTTGCTGCTGAGAAAGATCTATTCGAGCTTTTCAAAGAGAGAGAGAGAGTTAAAGCATAAATTGAAGTTCTAAGATTATATGACACCTTATATATAACATACTTTTAGGCCGTTTTGCGTAAGATTTTTCTATTTCTTTGTTTTACTATATGGTTCTATATGATTTTGGTTCCTAGTCTATAAATCAGGTTTTTGTATGCTATTTTTGGAGCCTATGAGTACTAAATAGCGTGCTCTTTTCCGCTATTGTAATAAATTTTATCTTAAAGCATTTCTGATCTTATAGGTATATAAATAAGTGATCCGTACTAAGAATATGAATGTAATATACCAGCAATACGAACAAGAATCTTACACATAGACACCGGATCCATATCGAGATAAATTCGATAAATAGAATTACTCAAGCAATAAAACAGAATATGCATGGACTCCTTATACAACGTAGCAGGATTCGAACCGCCGATACATAAAGATTTATTCAACTGCTCTATCCAACTGAGTTAAAACCAGCTCTCCTAAAGAATTCTGGTTGAGTACGAAAAACACGGTGTAATATTTCTTTTATTATCCAGTTTTAGTTCACAACTGGACCATAAGCACATAACTCACACGAGACTTTGTATAGGATTCTCTTGAATAGCACAAGTGTCTTGATCTATCAGCTGCGCTTTACCTTTGCGTGACACTATAAAAGTAAAGAAAATGGCTTAACCGCCTTCCTATTTATATTATGTGCTTTACCATTAGGATTCCTGAACTTTATTTATTAAAAAGGGGTCGAGCTTACGAATCGAGTTTGTGCTGATAAATCAAGGGACATAAAGTTCTGAATAAAGTCCTTTAGTTTAGTATAGAAATAAGAGAATAAAATTAGGTTTTTCAGATAGGATTCGCTTAAAGGGGTACCGGTTGAGTTAATTAGAATTACAATAGCGTTACGCTAAAGATAAGAACTCTAAATTAAGGAAATTAAAACACCGACGAGCTCGAATAGAGTACTAATGCAATCTTTTAGTTTAGAGAGAATCCCAGAGAAAAGTGGGAAAGCCCGAGTATCTAAGATAAGCGCTTTCTCAAAATAAATATCCATGTGTTTCCGTTATGGAAGTCTAATTAAGTACATCCAGTCAAAAATCACTTAAATAAATAGTAAAGAAAGAATTAGCAATCTAGTGAATAAAGTATAAAACCTAACCTCTATAGGAATATGAGTGGTAACAAGAATTCTAATGAATTGATGGCAAGTCAAGTGGGTGAAATGAAAAGAAATGTCGTCGGTTCAAGTCCTGTTTTCTAAATGAATAAGATTAGAGTAAGGTATTTCACAGGTCCTACTTACTTAGGTTTGTTAGGAGTTATCACTGGGAATTCCTCAGTACTCTCTTAAGTAAGGTTATTCGTATTGGTAAAAAAGAGCTATAGCATACAAAATAGCATTAAAAAATTTCTTAATCTTGAAAAAGACCTTCACTTCAAAGGGCTACCAAGGAAAAGGAATTCCCCACTTAATCTTTAATATTGACTCAGTCCCCAAGTACTCACTCTAAAACTAAAAGCGGATTTCGCCTTATATCTTAGAGATCCCGTTAGCTCAAGGTAAGGAGCTCCGGTTGTTAAGGAGTTTGTTTAGTGATTTGGATTAAGCCGACTTAGAACTTGCATTACTTTAAGATTCGAATGCAAAACTTTACTTCAGCTAATACCACGCACTGATTATAATCTACTAACTAGCTCTGCTGTAACTCTTATTTGACTTCGAGTCGCACTTTCATTTGTGTTATGACTTTCGGTTGAGTTTTAATGTGCTTGCTTGTCATAGATAAAACCTTCACCCATTGCTGGGATCATATAAAAATAGATAGATTTATAGGTTTCTATTAGCCCAAGAATTCTCTATGTTATGTCTCCATCCGGTATTCCTTATTTATTATTTATAAAATAACTGGATTTCATTCTTATAGTTATATTGGATTGGGATGCAGCTGCGTATTGTAAGAAACCTTTTCTAATAGACTAAATTAAAGCACCTGAGGTTTCTCTTAGTCGTCCACGTATATCTAATATTTCATTTGATTCTTCTTCTTATTAGTGAATTCTCGGATTATTATTGTATTGTTAAAATTAAGGCTATATTATACTGCTACAGAGTTTCTACTAAATAGGGCGCTTCCGCTTGTTGGGATTTGAGACCTATAACTACTCCTTCGGGGCACTCTACTGCGAGTATTCTATCTAATCACATATCTTATATTTCAAACCTTTTTAATTTCTTTTGTTTGTCAAAAAGCTCTTACTAAGAGACTATAATATCTTTAAAAACGACGTATCTTCCACAAGGAAAGTCTATGTTATGAGATAGGGAACTAACTCCTTATTCCTTCCTTTTTGCCAAAATAGGATGTATACGCAGTATAAAGTGAAACTAATTGACTAAAAGAGATTACTCTCAAATAAGAAAGGTGGAATCCTTCAGTTAACAAAGAGAGCCCTGTTAATTAGGATTTTTAGCAAAAAGTAGCGAGTCATTAAAAAAGCTAGGGAAAACCCTAGAGGAGGACCTCTATACGGAGTACACTTATATATAAATTGAATTATGTTAAACGTCAAAACTAACCTGCACGCCCTTCTCTTTTGTTTTGGGTGGTCGGAAAGGTATTCTAAAGAATTCTATAAAAGAAATTCTGTCTATTTATATATAATGTATACTACATTTTACTTTCTCAACTCCGTATAGTCCCAGGGATTTAGAATGGATTATTAATAGTTAAAATGGGAGCGCCCCTCGAGCGATAGTAAGGAGTTATTTAAACACGGATTATTTTATAGGTTCAACATTCAGCTAGTGCTAACTTTGTAAGTGTTTCCTTTTTGATACTTATTTACTAAGTAGAAATGCCTTAACTTTAGATTTCTGTAACGTTATCCTGGTTCTATAACTCCCGTTAAATTCTCTATATTACTTTACTGGGATACCCTACACTTTGGTTAAGAGGAAACCCGGATAGCTCTGCAGAAGGCATGTAGATCTAGTAAAGGGCCCTAAATTAACTGGATTTCTGTATAGCACCTCCTCGGAAGTTTTAGGAATTATAGGATTAACCTACATAAGGTATCCTCTATATCTTTGCCTTTAATGGGTTTCGATATGTATAAGGCTTTGTTTCGAGTATTTATTGTACTTTTCGTAAAACGGGGAGGACTTTTTATATACATATTTAATACCTTATTCCAGCTTTCCCGCTTTAGAGGCTCTGTCGTTACAGAAGATTCCTTTTTCGCGGGTCTTTCTTTTCTTTAGCTTTCACTTATCCTCTTCTTTTTATCAACTTTTTATTGGGGCCGATGCTGATTCAAGAACTTAACCAGGATACTCCCTAAAGTGTTTTACCTGTCCCCGATAAAGCTTTACGACTCGACAAGAATGAACTAATATTCAAAGGGTTATAGTATACCCTACCTTCCCGTTAGCTAAGAAATGCAAAACAACGTGGCTGGGGATTAAATCTTGGTTGTAAAGTTATGAGGGGTCCTAATCACTTGGCTTACTCTAAAAAATTCGATTACGTAAGAGTAAGAAAAGGAAGAGAGAAGCTTGGTATATCAAGTATATTTTAGAACTTAAAGAAGAAACTCCAGCCTTCTTTAGCAAAGGGGGCCTAAAGGTTTTGAGCAGAGGATTTCTTGGAGTAAGGGCGGATTACTCTATTGCAAGAGAGAGCTTGCTGTCAACCGAGCGGTTTCTATTCTGGATAGTTAATCTCTAGATAAAGCATACTTTTGGGCAGTAAAGTTCTGCTTCACTCGGAATTTTAGTATTACCTAACTTTCTTATAGTTTAAAGCTCTCTCCAAATGCAGATTTTAGACATAGTTTGTAATAGGATTGGTCCTTAGGCTGAGTCTTAGCTTGCAATCCCAAAAGGAATCCTGTTCTCATCTTTCAAAGGGGTTCCATTACTACCATAGTAAGTAAAAAAGCAACTGATCCATCGACTGCTCACCTCTTCTTTGGACAGCTTTCACTAGCTTAGAGCTACTCTCAACGCCGAAAGAGCACCCAATAAAACCTTTACTTGCCGGTAATTCAGTTCCTAGCTGACAAGAAGAAGAGAAAGAACTCCAACTACAATTAGAGAGTGCGCTTCCTATCTCTTAGAAATACCTACAAACTCTCAAACTAGAACACAAATCAAACTAATAAGGATTTTCTCTAGACCCTGTTATTCCTCTAAACCATTAAGATATCTCCTATGAGACCAGGGTCTTCGTTGTAAGTTGGAAAAATTGAAGCTTTTGATATTAAGCCTTTTGGAAACCCTCTTTCTTTATACTTTTACACAAAACTTTTTTTTTTATACAGGGTTGTAGGAAAGACTTCGTGTTTTAATTCTATTTGAGGCATGTGAGTAAGCTTTGTCGAAAGAAGAGTTAGTACTTTAACTTTAATTAGCACCTGGTCCACCTTATTCGAAGAAGATTTGATATTTCTTTGAGCTAGAGTAAATTAACTTTGATCATTATCCGAGGAAAGTGCGTCTAAAATTTATATAAGTCCTAGAATAGTGAATCCATTGTATGTACTGCTTTTTTTTTTCAAAACTTTATTTAAGATAAGAGCTTGCCGGTATTCCCGCTCCCTCTTTTATAATTGGGATGTTTGTCCTACCCTACTTTATAAAGTTAAGCAAAAATGGGTTTTTTTTTTGGAGTAACATAACAGATCCAGATATACCTTTCGAAATACAGGACTGGTTAAGGAAATAAATCCCCTTATAGATGTAAATTGCCAGACGCTTTAGGACAATAAGTTGCAGAATTAAAGAACTAGACAGGACAAATAAAAAGCTTTCTATTCTATTGCGTGCGGTAGTACGATTCCCCTTCCAATACTAATCTGGCAAAAAAAAGACCCCTTTCTTATCTTTTAAAATTCACTTTTTCGCAGAAACTTTCATATTTGGGCCTTGAGAGGGCAGCATAGCATGAATAAAAAGGGTTAGGAACTGCTTTAGTTAAAAAAACTAGGAAAACTAAGAAATGAAACTTATTGTATCAGAATCGAATACCCTTAATACCCTGAGTTCTATTTCTAAACAAAAGACAAAGTCACGTATAAATCTAAAGAGGAACGCATTATATTCTGATAGCTGTTTAGCCTGAAAATCTCCTTCTTTTCACTGTGAAGAGATCCTGGAAAAGGGAAGGGGCTCCGGCACATAAATAAAGTCTTGCTTTTATCCTGTATTAATTATCATTTTTTTTGCTACGAGAACCAAAAGGACTCCACTGCGGAGTAATCTGATTCCTATAATATTGATGTGATCTTTCCAGTCAATTTACTTCTCTTCTCTTTGTTATATCCATAAACTACTCTTCTGTATTTGGTAGGAGATCTAATCTAGGGAAATTCTTTTTCTATCTGCTCCTCTAAGGAAACGAATTAGAAAAGCTTATTATACAAGGGTTACTGAACTCATTTCAGATATCTAAGGAAATCCACTACAAAGCAAGCGGACCCATCCATCCATCTAGCTCATTTAAATTACACCTAACAAAAGAACGCCCATACAAAGTCTTAATCATTACTTTTCATTTTCTAGCTTAACTAAGCATCCCCTTGTAAGTAACCCTGTTTTTTGATAGATAAATTCTTCTTAAAACTCACTATATTCTTGTAAAATAAAAGGACACTCATTTTGGTTTCTTGTTTATAAGTTAAGTTAACAACTCTTAGAGATTGTTTTACTATACTTCCTGGAAACAGCTTCAATACTATAACAGGGCAGTACACTTCCTTCCAAAAATAGAGTGGGAATGGCAATTCCTTTGGCCTTTTGTGAAGTCTGGTGGATCCTTAGCAATAAATAGTTTTATATATGAGTTACTCCTTAGGTAGAACTTAAACCTTGCTTGGTAGACACTTTACTCTGTTACAGGAACTTTTTGGCTAAAAACGGGTTTATACTCTTTTTATTGAATAAACGCTTTGGGACTTAGGAGCCCTACCCCATACTAGGAGCTAGGAGTTTCGTGCCTTGACTTTATCCCTTCAAAAATGTTGTTTTCTGAGCGAAGTTCTACTAAAAAAAAAGGAAAAATTATTCACTGTAAATATTTGTTTGACTTCTATCTCATATCTCATAGCTAAAAAATAGACTCATTTTAATACCACAAGTTACTTCCTTCATAGCTTCCTCAAAAAACTACAGTAAAGGTAAGAGACTTTAAATTGAAGGCTATTTTGTACTTTAATGGGGCCCTTTTACCCTCTAAGGTAGGTGTGGTGTGTTCCCAGGTCTTTCTTAAGAAAAGAAAGGCTTGCTTTGTTGTAATACTTTATTTTCTGCTATAGGACACATAATTTGAGAAATTCCTATATTGAAAAAAAGTACTCCTTTGTTACGATTCATTAAAAAGTGCCTTCACTACTTAAGCAACTGAGGGGCCTTGCTTTAGAAAATAAGGAGTAGGAGTATACGTAAGCTTGATTAAAGGTTTTTACAGAGCCAATCTTTCAAGTCAGTTACCTTTGGTTTTGGTGAATCCGGGTGTATCAAGCATAAGCCTTAGTTACAAAGTCAAATAGGATGGAATTGAAGAAAAAAAGGGGATACCCCGAGTATTCTCGATTTGAAGCAGGTGGAAGCTCATAAATTAGTACTTATAAGATTGTCAAGATTTCCTTTAGTACTTTAATCCCTTCTTAATTTCTAAAGAGTATACTTACTAGCAAGGCTAACTGCTTTAGTATAACAAACAAGTGGACCCTCTTTACTGGAGTTCTTCCCATTGTTTTGTTATCTTGTTTAATTTAAGAGTTGTGATAATAAATTTAAGCGTCTACAAGGCCCTTAAAAGTCTGAAATGTCATTCCCTGAAAAGTTATATAACTCTCGATACCGGATTTAGATATTGACCTTTTTTTTTTCAAAATCTATTCTCCGGATAATTGGTGGATTTTCCCAAAGATTAAGGCTAGAGAAGCTCCTAGCAAGTTCGCGGATTCATTTCATAATAATGCGGAATTCTAGTTTTATGTTTGACTTGATATACATATAAAAAAAAGTACACCTACTAGGTTTTTCACTGACAAAATTCTTGATTGTATTTTTGAGTTAGGAGTAGTATATAGTGTAGTGATAGGCACGTCCTTGTTGATGGGTACTCCCGGCATTGTAGTTTATTGTTTAGTAAATTTCCTTTATAAGGCGTTTCCGCTCAAAGCTGCTATTACTTTTTTTTAGGTTTCTAAGGAAAAGCTTAGAGTTTTTTATATTTTTATATTAAGTAGTATACTTCCGAATTACTTTCCTCTAGAGGGGCCCCGCTCAAAAGCTACAAAGCTAACCTTTTTTTCTTGAGACTTTTATAAAAAGATATATATTAAGCCAGAAATTTCTTAGATTCAGCTGTGAATTCTAATACTTTAACTTTAATATTTTCAAAAGTAGGCCAGGCTAAGAAGAAAACCCCTAAGGTTAGGACGCTTTTCAAGATCTAGTTAGATCTATTATTTAAGGTCTCTGATATACCTAAGGAATTCACTTTCAATTATTATATTAAAAGAATATTCGGTTTTAGTAACGCAATAAATCAATACCTAGCTTTTTTATGACTTCTTTATTAGATTAGAGACAGTCGGGAACTCCCGAAATATTATCGATGCTGCCGAAAAGGGTGCGGAAGAATATTCTACAATAACCATTAACACAGAACGTGGCTAGCAAAAAATTATACTTAATACAAAAAGTAGTTGCATATTTATTACAATAAGATTGAAACCTAATTAGTAAAAAGCGTTAACCGAATGGGGTACTTACTGAAACTTTCAATCCCAGGGTGCTCTTTCATAAATTTTGATTGGTTAATTACGGATTCGAAACCCTTTGCATGCCGATTCTCTGAACCGATGCTTTACTGATTTGATTCCAAAAATTGTAAACTTTTAAACAAGCAGAGGGATTGATTGCCCAATATACAAATTCTCGGATCGATCTCTTTTTTTTTTGAGAAGGGTCTATCACCTTATTTTATAGGGAGCCTAAGATATTCCTATACTATACTATATTTAATGAGTCGCAGTATTCTTTATTATAACAAGCGCTGTAACTAGATTTTTTTCTTTCCTTTCATGTAGAAACTTTTTTTAATACCCTCATGTATCATATAGAGTTCAACTATAAATGTACCTTTACTACAAGGTCCCTGTTCAATCTAGGCGAAAGCGACTTGCCTCGTAACAATACTGAGACTAATATACTTGCCTTTTATTTATTAAAACCAGGGACTCTAATCTAAAAAAGGGTACTCCAATTCTATCTAATTAGTGACTATGAAAGTAAGTTTCGTTATATAACGGATATTCTATTTAGATAGAAAAATCCCGATAAGCTATTTACTCTTAAGGGGGCTCCTTGTGGAAAAAGTATTGAGAAATCCCAACCTAGTTACTTAAGTGCGAGTTTTTTGTACCAGTTGAAAACAAAGAAATAGTAGCTCCCTATTATATAAGAAGGTATCTCAAGGCGATTGCCTGGTCTATTAAGAAAGCTTTGTAGAAGAGCTCGGCACCAGAAAATATGGATAAACTTGGACAAAAATAGGTATGAAGTCATGTTCTAGCACTTGGAAATAAATGTATAATTTATGATGTGCTTTTGCTTTTAAAGACCCTGACAAGGGTAGAAGTAGGACTTTATTAAGTCGGTCTTCCGGTTATATGGTTTACAAAGAAAAAAGGAAATCAATTTATTTATAGAACGTAAATTTCTAACCATTCCACATAACATAACTACTTAAAATTTAAGTACAAACCCTAGGTTGCCTGATACAACCGAGAAAACACCGAGCTTTGCATAAAAACAAAGGAGCCCTGCTCTAGATATAATAGCGACTTTTTTTTAAGTATTCGGCGGAACACCAATGCTAAGTCTTATAATGACTAAGGCTGGATTTTAAAGCATATTATTATAGGATATTTTGTACTTACTTAGATAATGTGATATTATAGAGGACGACGTAACCCCAAAGAATTGACTCTACCGCAGGCTTCTAGCTGACAATCCGGTATTCCTACTTCTCAATTGTAGGCCAACGCACATCTACAGCAAACTTGCCACTTGCGTCTTTTATTCAATACAAGAATCATGTGCGCCTACCTTACTGTACCAAGATAAATCTGGCCTTGCCTTTGTATGAGTTCTCCCTTTGATTGAAAATGTTGAGCTGTGTCTTTGTCTGAATTCTGAAACCAAGCTTGCCTTATGTCCAGAGTTTAACTCGATTCAGGAGCATCTGACAAAAAGATGCATCCATTGTACTTATTTTCCCACTTTATTTGCCTACTTTTCCGGGCGTACTTTTTGGTCGTATAAACTGACAAAATGCCTATTGTTTATGATAGATACAACTCCGATTTCTTTCCTCATCTCCAACTATTATAGTTTGAATAGGGCTTCGGAGTTCAGTAACACTGATATGAAAGAAAGTAGGCTAGTCTTTGGATGCTATGAGTTAAGCAAGAAGGGAGTTGCCTCTTATCTTATACAGAGAGGAGCAAAAACTGACGGGAGCTTCGGGTTTAGCTCTAACTTCAAAAGGGATGTTTCATATTCTGTATGGATCTTACAGCAATTTCTCAGAAAGTTGCGAATTCAAGGTTTAGTATGCTTTCCTTGAGTCGAGTACTTGGAAATATCTTATCTTATTTGCTTTGTAATTTGCTGCTTTGAGTATTGCTATTTAATAGTTCCTTCAAGAGTCTTTCTGGGCTATCAATAAATACTGAGCTCTATGCTTTTTTTCAAAGTCCTTGATTTCTTCCTAAGCCTAGCTTGTAAGAAGTGAGGGGGCTAATAGACCTACTCTTTATTTTATATCCCATATTTGAGATTAGATTCAGAACTAGAAAAGCAGGATTCTCCTAAGTTGTATGCCTAATCTAAAGTAAAGGCTATGCGCTAAAAAAAAAATAGTAAAGAAAAAAGTTTTTCTCTATCTAGATAATTTTAGCTTTGGAACAATATTCCTGTACACACCCTCAATAGCATTGAAAAGAATTGTGAAGAAAACAAAACCTTTTCAATATTCCAGATACTTTATTAAAAGAACCTTTAGACTCCTGTATAGCATACCCGCGTTGTTAATTAAAATGAAATTGAAGCTCCTATCCTTGTCCTTGTTTGATACTAGTATTACCAAAAACTTTTTGGCAGTAAATATTGTTACAATCTTGCCTCTATAAGTACCCTTTTGCTTGCCCGGGTATTCATTCTTTAGTACTAGGTTTCTTTACTTTAGCAGATTTTAACTGCCCTTTTTTTGATCTCCAAACCCATCCTTTAAGGGACCCTGTGAGATACTTTTCAACTGGGTCGGGTTATCACACAAAAAGATAGCTATAGTAAATACTTGGCGGGTCCGCCTCCGCCTACAAGTTATTAAGAAACAGTTCTTGAGTTTATTTATAAGAAAGAGACTACAACTATCTGACTAAGTTAGGTTTAACTACAATTAAATTCTTTAGGACCTCCTTCTTATTTCACTTCCTAAACACTTTTGTAGCAGAGCTTGGATTTAGCCCTTATGTTTAGAAAAATGCAAGATTTAAAAGGGATATTCCGTAGTCCTTAGTAAGGGGGTTTCCATAATTGAGTGCTGCCACTATCACTCACTATATAGGTATCTGCTGTTAGAAGTAATTGGTATAAACATTTTTTGCTAGCCCGTTCTGCTTCCTTTGAAGTTAAGACTCGTCTAATTTTAACAAGAAAATACAATAAGGATCCTGGTCTCCCGTAATATAACGCCTAGTTTTTTGACTATTTCGTAGGACTAGGGTGTATAATCAAGAAAGTCCTAAGTTATTTGCTAATTCAATTCTATGAGGTGCTACAGGCAGTCCCGCAGTTTTCTGTTTGTACTAGTTCCTAATCTTCGAGGCTTTCCTATATCTTATATTTATAAGTGTCATATCAAGCATAATATTTCTTATTCTGGATACTTCCTAGGTTTCGCAATCAAAAAAAAGAAAATAGAAGAACTCTTCAAATCAAAGATGTTCTATACTCTATACCGAGACACATCCTTTACTCGTTGGTTAGCGAGAAGCTCTTAGGACTCTACTAATTTAATTCTACATGGAGTGGTTTATTTAAACAAAAAAAGCAACCCAAGTCACAACAACGTTTATACCACCGAAGACTTTAAATGCAACCCATTCTAAGGCCTTTTCAGAACTTATATATCGTCAAAGTACCCTAATAGATTTTTCGTATTTTTATGAAAATGGGCTTTTATTTTTAAGGTAAGCCTTCTTCCTTTTCTAGAGGGCTCAGTGTCTTAGTAGAGATAGATTTTAGCTGACATTGTAGGGAGCTATGGGTTCTAATCTAAAAGTAAGTAAAAAAAAAACTTCCTTAAACCCGTTTGAACTGAAGAATAATGTGTTGTGTAAAAACGGGATAACTCCGAAAGTTTTCTAAGAAAACTAAGAAATAGGTGCAGCTCTATTCAACCCCTTTGATATCTTATTATACTGCGTCAAATTTAACTAATAAAAGGAAATTGGTGAGTAATGCATCAGTAACTTAGTAAACTTCTACTCCCTTTCCCAAGAGGGGCCCTGGAGATGCTACAAACTTAAGCTTATCAACTCTGAGTACTTTAATCCTATATCTAAAAGTATATACTTTATTAAATATATTTATTCTTAACTTAAGTGCTCACAAAGAACTGAAATACTGCTAGAGTGAAAATAAGTCTGTCTAAAGGGGTGCCTATTTAAGTAAGGGATTTATAGAAAAGGAGGAGGTATTATGCACACTAAGAAAGAATAACAGTTAGATAATAGCAACAATGGGTAGAACTGCTATAGGCTACAAGAAAAGGTACTACAGTTTAGCACTTAATAAAGGGTTTAGCTGTTAAAAGTCCCGCTCTTAATCTTAAGAAACAGAGTATAGCTACGAAGAGGATAGTATTTACTCTAGCTTTGAAGACTGGTATGCTGATATCAGGGCTATCGTATAGCTGTAAGGGTTTACTAAAGAAAAGAAATATGATACAGATAAAACAGGTATAGGTAAAGAAGGTGTATCTGCTGTCGAATGCTATTGTAGCTCGATGGCTTGGGAGGGTTGCTTATATTATATCCCTCATTTGTTGTTAGTGTTTGTTTTCCAGTATCCCTATAAAAATCAAAGTCTTACTCTTATGGATTGCGGCAAGGAGATTTCTGAAATATGAATTAAAGTGTTATGTTTAGAGTAATAGTATCGGGCACTGTGGAACTTATTGTGTAGAATTCGGCAACCTTGCTTACATTACAAGGGTGTTACCCAGAATAGCTTTCCAGGAATATCTCACTTTTAAGTTTAAGCTCTAGGTTAAGTATTATAATTAGAAGGGAAAGCCATATCTTCACTAGAATTCCTAGGATCCAAGCAGGGCTGTAAAAGGCTAAAATATATAGTTTATTCCAGTATTTTCAGGGGTATCCTTACTCTGTTCTGTATTGTTGACTTAATCCCCAATTTTGAATTATAGAAAATGTAACTTCTGTTTCGACTTAAGTAAGGGTTGTTCTTGGGTATAGACAGTTTATAAACGAGTAAAATAAAGTAAAAGAGGCTTTCATTTCTGTAGTTACTTATGGAGGGTATTGAACCCACAAGTGTAAGTTGATTGGACTTGTGTGCCTAATACTAATAGCAGCCTTAAAAGCATATACCTAGGAATTTTTAAGATATATTAAAAGGGAGTAGTAGCTCTGAAAAAAAAGCGCTATTTTAAGCAACCCAAACTCTTTACTTTAGGGCCATATACAGTTATAACCTTTGCTAGTTAATTTTATACAAAGCTTATTTTTTTTATGGGGTGCTTTAGTAAAGACTAAATATTACGGAAAATTTAAGGGTTTTTGCTTTCGCTCTAAAGATATGTCCTCTGGTTCCACACGGAGTCCTTAGAAGAAGTACTTTATGGTTAAATTAGAAAACGTCGATGTTAGGAAGTTTTTCCGCATCTTATATAATTGACAAACTGAATATACTCTATGCGTATATTCTTTTGCGGATATAAGCTAAAAGCGAGTAAAATCCCCACTTAAATCCAATTTGATATATGTAGCAGAAATGCGTTATAGTGCATAGAGCTCCCTGTCTGAAAGAAAGGCTACTCTGAAGAAGCAACAGAATGCTTATGACCTAGTAAGAATTTCTAAATGGGTTTCTTGTTGGTTAAGAAAATAAGAGATTGTCGGGGAAGTGTTTTCTGGGTTTATTTATAAGTATTCCTAAGCTGTTGTTAGAACCTGGAGATTATAAAGACTCGGCGTGATATCCCTTGCTATATTTACCAGAATAAACTACCAAAGTGTGCCTAAAACTAGAAAACCTCCTCTAAAGGAACGGAACTTCCTATCGCTACTAAAAAAGACAAGCATTTACAAAAGTTCCAATAATTGAATCTTATTTCTAGGTTTTCGAATCTAAGGCTTCTAAGGCTACCGTAAGCTAAGTGCATTCTTTGAACCTATGACCTAATTATAGATCGACCTTTGCTTTAAGTTTGCTTTTAGAGGCTTTTTAAATGAGTTTCTCCGGATAGGGCTCCTGGACCTAGTAATACAAGAGTGATAAGGCCTTTTTTCTTGGTAGGTTTGCCTTAAAACATTATCTAATCAGTAATCTCGGGACTATATAAAAATTCTATCCTGATTGAAACTCAGAATTGGCAAGACCTTTATGTTATTTTGAGTAGGATACCCTACAAACTAACCCCTTTTTACTACTACTACTACTACTAAAAGGTAAGGAACTCTGTAACAGCTTCTTACGGATAACTCGAAGTAGAAACAGGGATCACTAGGGTCCCTTATTATAAAAGATTTAATGATTCTTATTCTAAGGGATTGAATTCTCTAATCTAATTAACTGCATATAAGGACAATATAAAGAAAAAGTGATAGCATACAAAATGCAAGAAAAGTTTACACCAATCTAGAATTTTCCTAGAAGTAGTAGATTACATAAACTGGCGTTCAATACTAAGTCTAATTACCCCATCAGAAAACTTTATAAAGTATAAGAGTTTAACCAATAGGGCAGTCAAGATATCGCATATTGAATGTAAAGAGAACTTATGGAAATACATAATCTGGTCTTAGAGTAGAGGGGTTCTACAAGGACTATAGGAAATGAAATGTAGATCTAAATTGAACTTATGTGTTATGGCTCCTGTATATAAGCAGTATTCCCTTTTTTAACGGAAAAGTCTTAGAATATCTTTCTTTAATAGGAATTAGTTTCTCTTGCGATCAACCCAGGAAGAGTACCTCTGTTTTGATATCCCGTACTATTTTCCTTAACTTTATAGATCTAGAAACCTGGATTCATTTAGTCCTTTCATTATAGATTCCGCTTATTCATTAAGGCTAGGCTTTCAAAAAGGGATATCTTCTAGTACTATACCTTGATATAAAGAACACTAAGTCTAGTAGCATCGGTACGTCCAGTAAAATCTTCTTAAGGTATCCTCCTTTTCAAAGTATTCCAAAGAAGTAAGACCCAAAAATGAAGAAAGAGTCGTTAGAACTCTAGAAGTATAGAACCCAGTGTCACAGGATTTACAAAAGTATAGGGAGTTGAATCTTTGTTATAACAAAAATCTTAAGGGATATCTGGAACTGAGCTCTTTTACGTTTTCTTAATAAAAATTGATTTAGTGCTTATTGCTTTCCTACAACAAAAACAACACAAAGAGCTACTAAGAGAGTTCGAAATATACTGGTTCTCAAAGAGTGAAGTAGCTTTAAGCTAAAGGGGGTTAAACACTGGGGCTCCCAGCCTTTTTAAAGGGTATCTAAAGCCCTAGTCAGTGCCTCAAAGGGGTTTCCAAAGTCAAAAGAAAGACTCCAAATGAGGTGTAAATCCTTTATCTTGTATAAGCTGGCTCGGGTTTATAATAATTAGGAGAAAAGAGATGAGATATCAGTATCTTAATTAGGTATACCAGGTCTTTAAAGCAATCAAGATACAGGGTTCAGATCTAGCAGCTAAGGAAGTAATAGGTATTACAGCAAGACTGCTACAGAGCCTGGTAGTGGGGGGACTCGGCTGGAAATACGAAAGCTTCAGAAACTTTAGCTAACTCATATATTATCTCACTTTGTTAAACTCTAAAATGAATGTTTCAGGCTGGTATCCCAAGTCTAATAGGCTAGACCCTGCAATAGAAGCATTAAAAAAAAGCATGATATAATTTAACTTATATGCAAGACTTGGTTGGATAACACTGCAAGAATTGGATTCGTATTTTAGATAACCAAACCTCACAAGCGAGAAAGAGCTCTTATTCCCAGAGAATCTTTTTTTTCAAGGGCCTATAAAGATTCAAAACTGGAAACTGGTAATTATCGAGTATTTGCAAAAAGTATAAAGGGAGCCTTGGACTAAGTAACGAAACAACCCAAGTATACCAGTGAAACTTCTGCCTTTCTTTAAGCCCCCTTAAGCTTTTTTTTATTATGCGGAACACCGAGAGGCTCTAATCTAAGGGCATTTCGCCAAGACGTATAAGCCTGTTATTCTTATTTCCTTCCAGTTCAAGACCAACTGCACTTTACTTTTTAGAAAACAACTAGAGCCTGTACTATGTCTTTATAGGAAGTTGTTAAAAATTTCCTGAGCGAGTAACCTAAAAGTATAGAAGTGCCTAAGCGCCGCCTTAGATATGGTTTGTTTATTCTAGATTTCAATTCTCTTTTGTTAGAGCACTCAATCCAATTAAGTATTGCTTAGAAGGGAAGGAATAGCATACCTTATTTATTTTGAAGTATTTATAAGGAAGCCCTTTCTCATATGCAAGGGAAGCTGTTAGGCTGGGGTTTTCTAAAGAGACTCCAGGTTGTGTACTAAGATTACCCTGTATTCAAACTAGTTAGCGCTTTATTCTTATTATATTCAGGATTGCGTGAAATAAGGCAATGGATTCGTGCTTTTAACTTTTTTGAGAGGTTGCTTTGGTACGGTACAGTAAGCACGTCTTCGTCAAGTGATTTTCTTGTAGTTTCGCGAAGTTTAGGACCCCGTTTAGATCTAAACTAGTGACAGAGTTGGCTTTTGGATTTAGGCTAGTTACACAGATTCCATTTTAGGATTATAAGAAATTCTTTTTATATTAGATGGAGAATTGGGTTTTAGCAAATTCTGACATCACATATGAGGGGTCGCTCTGTATGCCCTAACCTAAGAAAGGAGTTCTTATAATCTTTTTTTTTTTCATTTAATATGGCACCTGGTTTCAGAAATCTTGTATTGTATCAAAGTAGTTGTCAATAAGGGTGGGTTCCTTATGCCATGCCAAAGAAAATAAAGAAAATAGTAAAGGGATGCTTTGCAATTTAAAGCTTTAATAAGCTAAATCTTTTTTTAACGTCTTGGAAAGTTAGGATCGTAAGAATTTTGTATTAGTATGTATTAGGAATAGATGGTTTATAGAGTGTTTAGTATAGTCTTTGTTTTAGTTGTTACAGCTATAGAAGAAAGGATTGAAACCTTATAGAATGTAGAGGAAGTTGTATCTTATATTAGTTTTAGAAGTTTACTTCTTTTTGTATTAATAAAGTGTAGGTATAATAGTTAGGTTAGGGGTATATTCTTCCCAGTTCCCATAAGTACACAGTCAGTCTACTGTAGGCATCCGAAGGTGAGGTTAAAAATGTTAGGAGTAGAGTAGTTAGGTTAGTACAGGATACATACCCTATAGACACTCTTCTTAATTCTAAATTAAACTATTTTTCTAAAGCTTAAGGCTGGTATCAAGACTAACAAGGGTCGGGCTCATTAAGCTATGGCAAGCTTATTCGCCGAAACCAGATAGTTATGTTCGTTTGTTCCTATGTTGGTGATGGGATAGCTAGTGGTTTAGGTTAGTTGGAGGGTTCTAGTAAATATCAAGCAAGATTGCCTGGAAAACGAGATAATTTTCTTTCTTTTTCTTGCTTTAAATTCAAGGAGTTTGATATACTACTCTGTACCTAACACAAAGAGTAAGCCTCGTAATACCGAATATTTAAGAAATACCAAGTAATTAAACCCTGTACTTATAATTATAACCCTAGATAATAAGTATAGCAAGCTAGTGTAAAATCCCCATAGGGAACTCCTTGCGGATAAATTGAAGCTAAATAGGAGACCCAAATAGAGTACTAGGCGTTGTCTTTTAGGGATCCTAGATATTGAAACTCTATTACTAGTATGCTAAGTAGAAAATACCTCCATTTCATAAGTCCTAGTTTTTAGTAAGAAGTTATTCTGGTTCTGCTGAGGTAATGAATTGAATGAGAAAAGAAGTGCCTTTGACTATATCTTTTAAGTTTTACAGGCTTAGTTGTTAATAAATAAGATTTCTATATATTTCAGCAATAGAGGCTTCTAGAAAAATTAGAGTAAAACTGCACGAGATTCATAATATAAGCCTCATAACCCTAAAAAAAGCAAGCTATATACTCATAGAGTGGGTTAAACCCTTCAAAATTCAAAGGCTTTACTGATAGTGATAGATAGTATACTCCTTGTTTATTTAATACTAACAGGGGAGAATCCCAGCCAGGCCTGAGTCAAAACTACTTATATTATCGAGTATCCACTAAAATACCCAGAAATAAACTAACCTATACACTTAATTAAAATTGTACACTACTGAAATTCTCTAGCATTAACCGAAGCAAAACTCAACCCTATATTAAGGTACCGCGGAGACCTCCTGTCTCCCTTCTAAAATCGGATTTATCATATTCTAAGCCTAACCTGAGCCCGAGGAGCATAACTATAGTTTTTTTAACTATACCAAGTCTCATAAACTAAGGGGCATAGACAGGAGATTCCTATCTAAACAGTCTCCTAAAATCCTAGTAACTGAATACCCACACGTGTCAAAAATGCTACCAATACCTATAATTAACATAAGGGGTACTCTTTCATGCATGTAGAACTTTAGTCTTTTTTACTGCCCCTATCAATAAAGGTGTTTGCACAGAATCAAAAAAAGGATTATCCTGGTAATTTTCTTCTTAGGAGAAGTTTTTGTATTATGTATTTATTAACTGGTCCTAGTTAAAAAAATATTCCTCATTATTTATTTATTCGGGTTACTACGCCGACACCCGTAGCTTTTAAACCACTCCAAAGGTATCCTTTCCGATCGATCTGTACTGTAGGATTCAGTATAGCTTTATAGGTCACGTATATATAGAGTGCATTGCAGGTTTTAGGAGTAGGAGTTCTTGACAGTATTTTAGTAAGGGAATAAATTATATAAATTAGAATTCCTTTTTTTTTAGGGATCTCTAACTTCTTTTTATAAACTTATTATATATTATACTAGAGTTTAACTACGAACCGATTCCAACCGAGGACTTCTCTTTCAAATGCACGTTAATTTCAATTTAATTTACCGAGTGTAAACAGGTTTTATACGTTAAGAGTACGAGTAATAAATCTCTTTATATAAGCACTTCTAAGCCCTTGTAGCTAGACTTGGAATTCCGAGGCTTAGGCCTCACTTTTCTTCATTCAAATTAGAGTCAAAATCCATTTTGAGCCGTGGAAAATACTATAAAGTATCCCGTGTTCAAGCACCCTCTTAGTTAGTAAACTTTATTAAAAAACCAATGCACTTCAGTTTCACAGCATAAGAAATAGTTTAATAGTCTTGTCTCTGAAGGTCTTGATTTATATATTTCCCCCAAAAGTTAGATTTTGAGTAAAGGAATGAAATAAAGATTAGAACTTGTCTACACAAGCAAGAACTGCAGCTTAAGGAGCCCCCTAAGTCAATAGGCAGGATAAATATCCCAGCAAGCAACGATTTTGTAGAGCCAAAAGGGACACAGATTCTCCCGCCTCTCTTAGCTCTTTTGCTTTTGTTTAATTTAGTCAAAAAATTCTTAATTATTTTTATACCAGCCAGTATATTATCAATATTGGAGATACCCTTTTTATTGGACCCAGTAATGTGTTTTTTTGTTACATTATACCTCTTTTGCTTTGCGTCAAGATTTCATATGTTTTCATTATTCACACACACCTTATCTCTGAAACCTCCTTACTTATAAAATCCCTAGGACTCTAGTGAATGTCTCTGGCCCCGGATTTCTGTTAACGAGTGGAATATTAGGGCTCAAATAAAAAAAAGAAAGAGCTAATTCTGCTTTTATTTGGCAGTCTAAATTCTTTATTACTACTTAGTCGCTTAGTTAAGGTTAAGTTAAGAAGGCCAAAAATTCCGTAACTACTAAAACCTTATCCGCTTTTTTTACAATACAACTAACTTGAGTTCAAAGTAAAAGGGAAGCCTGGATTGTTCCTTCCAACGGGATTTCAAGGGTCTCCGATAAAGGGTTGCCAATATCTCTGACAAGGGATTTCCAGGGTTTTTTCAAGCAAGTAGGAAGTCCACAAAGTGCAAAAATAAGGGCATGGTTTCTCTTAGAAATAGACTCTCGGGGGTAGGTTTCCCAGTTCGTAAATAAGGTTGCTTCCTTCAGAACTATAGCCTAAGAACTTCTTTGTATTAAGTAAGTACAGGTATTATCAAGAGAAGTATAGTTAAGACTAAGACTCTAGGGATGGTTATCGCTACTAACTAAGAAAACTGTTATTACAGGTACAAGGATACTGCTAGAGAGGGCTCCGGAAGAGTAAGATGCTGGTGGAGAATCTAGGTTCTAATAAGATGAAGCTGAAAGCTGGTAATAAGAGTAACAAGAAAACAAGTACGAATAAGTTAAGGTAGTTTACTTCTTAGATATTTAGGTATTACAGCAGGTCAAGGCAGGATCTAACTGGGATAGTGGAATCAGTCTTGTAGTCTTTTAGGATGGGTTCAAATACATGATTCTATGCTTGTAAGCAGCTTATCTTTCTTAGGATCTTATGGTCCCAGGTAAAGCTGTCCAAAGAGTACTAGGTCAATAGCAAATGCAGCTTTTGGTGTTTGCTAATGGAAGACAGGAACCATGTTATTAGGTGCAAATGAGTCTACAGAATACAGATTCTATTTTCTTATTAAGCAAGGCTAGTCTTTATGCTTGATCGAGTGAAAGGTCTTTCAGATTCTCTATACCCTGTTACTTGCTATCCCAAGAATTATATAACACAAGAAAAAAACGATCTTGTTTTCCTTCGTAAAGAGTATACTAAAGTAGCGCGATACCTTCACAAACCGGAAAGAGGTACAAAATTGTATGCAAGATAATTATCAGAAAGAAGGTGTTAGCCTAAATTAAGATAAAGTTACGTAAATAAGTTGGGTAGAATTACACTGCAGCCCTGTATCCAGCTTATCGGAAAAGTCGCTCTGGTGATAAAGCGCCGAGATTTAATGAAGGGGTATGTAGTATAGCGGTGTTTTCATTTGACTTGTGTCCCTTAATGAATAAGGTTTCAATCTCTATGGTTTATCCTGAACCAGTCATTTTGATTCTTAATAACCTAAACTATAAGTTCTCCTAAACTCTAGAAAGAATTTGACGTATGCAAGAACAGTGACTCTTAAAAGTGTATTCGTATTCTATGCTCTACCTGCCTATGAGTAACTAACTACTTTGTACTAAAATTTATCAGGAATAACCAATCCAAGTATCTGAATAAAAAGTGGTAAGGATTGAGTTGATTAGTTGATATAGATAGACTCCACAGCTTTGAATCAAGGAAGAGTCATTTTACTTTTACGCAAAAGCTAAAAAAAATTTCTGTTGAGCTTTTAGTCCAACGTCCAACGGATTATTTCCAATATTCTAAAAAAACACCCCTTGTTTACGTACGGGGGATACCCCCGCTATTCTTTGAGATTGATTCACTAAACTAAAGTAAAGGATTGACTTCACTATTTCCTTTGCTTTGATACTAGAAATTCCGCATACATTTTAGAAAGAATAAGAATAACCCCTTTAGTAGTTAAGAGGTAGCCTCTTGTTTTCCTAGGTGTAATTGCTCGGGAGAACTGAGCTTCAGTCTAGTGTGGAAAGGTATTCGCTTGTTTATTAATTGCACCCTAATCTTATAGCGGAGGGGCTTTTATAAAATATTAAAATGTAATTTGGGAGTCCCTCTATCTACGATTTCATTTAGAGATCTCTAAACTAAAGGGGATATAAAGAAAAACTAAAGTAAGAGGTTTCTTTCCACTAACCCCAACAAAAGCAATCCTAAACAAAAATATCTTGCTCTCGGATTTCAGTTTAAAACCAGAAGATATCTAAAACTTGAAACAGGATTTTTTTAGGAATAAAGCCTTAAGGTAGAGTGTTTTTCATTGATAAAAAAGAGATTTTAATTGCAAGTTTTACGAAACTAAGCAAAGAGCTGACTGAGGCGGGAGCATTCCTCTTGTTACGAGCTAGACCTATCTTGAGATTCCTCTTATGTGCCTTACTTGTTGCTTACTTTGTTACTCCCTTTCACACACTCATACTCTTTATTCACACTCCCTTGTTTGTAATAGAAACTTTTTTGAAGGACAGAATTTAGTTAGATAAGGGCGCCTCAATGAAATGAATACCTATAATTAGCTATCCTCCGCTTAAGAAATCCCTTCCTTGAAAGGTCTAGCTAGACTGGAACTAAAGAACACCTATCTTTCTTTGAAAACCCGGGATTACTCAAATAACCAAGAAGCTGGTCAGGAGCAAGCTGAGTGTTTCGGCTGACAAGAACAAGGAAATCTTCTATTAATAGCTAAGAAAAGTACAGGAATTCCATCATCTACGCTTAGATCGGAGAATTTTCCCCCCCTTAGCAGCACCGGCTTATCCCATTAGCATGATTAAGAGAGTCCTCTATTAGTAGGGGATTTAGATCAAGGGGCTTACAAGGTTCCTAGCTTCCGTGGATTTAGAGTAGTTAAGATTAAGGAAGAGTTATAAAAGGAGTGGATTATGAGTTCGGTTGGATTCTCTTGTTGCAGTCTGTACTTAGTGTAGCTCTGAGGAAGATACAGAATTCGGGGATACAGAGTCATCTAAGCTACAGAAAAGTAACAAACAACGTAAGTTCAATTTATGGAGTACCCAGAAGAATATGTAGATGCGAGGGTGAGTATAGCAAAGAGTAGAGTTAGTTGTCCAAGGTATTTATTACTTCTGAAACGTGTAATAAAATACAGACTTTGATCTTGTACTTTGGTGAGGAAAAACACTTCTATAAAATAAAGAAAGAGAGTCATATATAATATAATAAAGAAAATATAAGGTCACAAATCCTGATTCATGAGAACTATACCGAAGTTACTAGCTATAATAAAATAACATTTATCTAAACTAAAGTTTATGCACCCTGTTGTTAAGTAAGGCTTTGAGAGGATATATTTACTATATAATTCAGAATTACTTGTATTAGAGAGGCAGTAAGAGACTACCCTTTTTTAGATGCTAGGTGAGCTCCTTGGGACTAGTTACAAAGTCAGAGAGGGGAAGCTAGATATGTTATACTCGAGTCCATATTATTTCATTTTTCAGTAAGTATATTACTTAGTAAGCGAACACTGTCATGCGAAGGGCGCCACTCAAACGCGATAGATAGGTGAATAAGAGAGAAAGAGTAAGTATTCTAAATAACCTAATGAACATATATTGCTAATATACACATACCTGATTTCTTCTAAAAATGATACCCTAAAACCGAGAATACAATATAAAGAATTGTTCTAATTGAAACAAGGTAATTACTCTCTTCTAGTAAGTATCCCTGAAAGCAATCCCTGTTGGTATAGCACCTGTCGATGGAATCCCTCTCTTTCTTAATGGATGTAAGTTCTTGTCTTTGTTAGAGTATATTCCCTTAGTCTTTCTAAGATTAAGATAAGAGGCATAGGGAAAGGGTAGGCACTGTAGCTAGGATGAATGAAATATGTATTGCTATCAAGAAGAAAGGTTTCCACTAATTTAATTAAAATTAATGAGAACTGAGTTTGTGGGTGTATAAAACCTAGTAGGAGAATTTATAGACTAAACAGGTGTTTTGTTTAAGGCAAAATAGGTTAGGTTCTATCAAACTTAAGATTCTTCTCTGTTCTGTTAACCAAGCCTGCCTTCGTACTTTAGTATAGAAGCTCTGATGAATAGGGGAACCCTGATATTTAGATAAAGGCAACTCTTGATAGTCAAAATATGCCCAATGCTGTTTAACAGCTCTGTAAGTTTATGGAATATGGATGCATTATCTCCCTTTTGTAGCTTATGTTCTTATAGGAACTCTCTTAAATTGTATTAATCCTTCTGTTGCTTGTGCTTGTAAGCCTTATTAGGATATAGAACGGATTCCCTTTTGTAAAGCAAGCCAATCTCATATCAGTAGCTGTTGTACCCGCAAGAGAAGGAGGAAGAACCAGTCGTCAATAGTAGCAAGCAAGTCAAGAGCCTGTCCCAAGGGAAGAAGGTGAAAGCTGTTCAATGAAATCCCCGTCAATAGCAGAGAGACTTATACTTAAGACTTACATTACAGGAGATTGAGGAGGTATTTGTATTACCTAAAGCCGTACTTAATTTGAGCTTTTGTAGTTAGTAATTGTCTATAGTTTTCCTTAGTAGGAGTGAGTAGGTTAGTTATTCTATAGGGTTGTTAAGTAAGGAGTATCCCTCTGGCTCTATGCTATGCAGCTTGTCGTATAAAGAGGAGTACGCCGTAGATAGATATACATGAATCCTTGTTACCGAGTAACCAAACGCTTGGTTAGGAGGTTAATACAATTATAGTCTATTTATTTGAGAGTTAAACGTTACACTTTAAAATTACACTAGGACCAGAAGTCAAAAGAAGCAAGTCTGGAAGTAAGTAAGCTCATTGGCCCATTAACACAGATAGCTATGTTTTTTCCGACTACTTTTTTTTATTGAATGTCCAAGCTATTCTTATACATAATTACAGAGTTTTAAATCAAATAATATCCAATATACTCCAAAGAATCTCCATGTGATACTTATAAAAAAGTACAGTATCCCCGGGGATTTATCGGTACGATTAAAGATGTTCCTAGTAGGTAAATCTTGTTAAATTCCCAAACTTTAAATTAAAATACTATATCCTTGAATCCTTATAAACTAAATTTGTCAAAAAAAACAGGATTTCATCATCCGTATAGTCTACTTTTTATTCAGCCGAACTCTCGAACTGACCTTACTTTTCTAATTAGAAATCCGAGTTATGACTGCTTTTTAACATACCAGGTGTCCTATTAAATCTTTCTAACTACAAAATAAATCGCAATAAAAGTTATCTCGCAAACCAATACTTTTTTTACTCCTAACCTGGTTTTAGAAGTTACATGAACTAAAGAAGAGCGATTCAAATCAAAATAACGAAGAACGGGTGTCGGTCCTCAAAGTCCCTAAGTTAAGGGATAAAGTATAAGTAATATTGTAATAAGAGAGGTTGCCCTTTAAATAAACTCCAGCTCATATTAAAAATGTTGTTAATAAAATATAATAGCAAGGCCTTAAGATTAAGCACCTCCTCCTAACTACGAAGCAACTGATCGGAAAAGCGTTTACTACTTTTTTTGTTGCCGATTTTCTATGAGCTTAAATACTCAAGAGTACATACAATCCTACTCTTTCTACTTAAATTTATAAGAGGATACCCTTTTTTTAATAGTCAATTATGTAAGGGGAGGCGCAAAGGCCTGCCTTTTTCTTTTTAGGGTAAGCTTTTGTTTTTTGCTACGCCCTACAATTCCCAATTAATTTAACAAGTTACAAAAAACCTAAATTTCAGTAACAGCCAAAACCTTTTACGGAGCACTTTGATTTAAAAGCTTTAGCTACCCCTTTCCGCGTAAGTTAAACCTCATCGGTAAAAACAAATATAGATATACTGCAATTTTTTTTTTAACAAAGCACTTTCAAATAGGATCAAAAACTACGTATCTTGCCGAATAATTATTAAAGACTCACAACAACAATAAGAAGTCCCCAGACTACTCCCTTCCGAATTCACTAAAAAAATTCTAATGGTTATCCATTATACCTGTATAATTTTAAGCAACTTAAACAAGTAAAAAACTGGGTATATCCGGCGAGATATAAGGTGGCCAAAGGTGAGAGTTTAAGACACCGGGAAAGTGCATTTTTAGAACAGTTGTGTTTCCTATAAAAATGACATAAAAAGAATTGAAGCTTTATAGGCTGTAGAGAGCAGTAACCCCGGAAACAAAGGATAATACTAAAACTACTGAGAAATACCCACTAAAGAGATTACTTACTTACTTAATAGGGCCGCGTAGTAATTGCACAAATTAACAAACACTGTATATTCTAGGGAATCTGGGGTTCTTAATCTTAATATTTAAAAAAGGGTTTAACCTGGATATTTTTCTCAGAGGATAACAAGGGTTTTAGTACGGTAGAGGTTAAGTACGAAATTTAGATTCATAAGAAGTCTAGGTAATCCAAAAGCAAAGTTATAGTCAAGAATTTTCTACATAAGCACTATACTATAAAATTTCGTATACCTGGGATCAAATTAGACAAAATCTAATATAGCAACACAGTACAAATTCAGATAAGTCTTAAAGAAAAGAAGCTTTCTTATAACTTATAATCAAGGCACTTATTAAAGCGGCGAGTCACAACTTAGAAGTTAAAAAAATTAACATATCTCAGTCAAGTAAAGAGACTATCCGTCTACAAGGCAAGAGGTAGCCATCCATTCTTCCTTTGCTTCACTTCAGGAAAGACTCTAATACGAATACCGAAGATGAATAAACTAATGAATTTCCGTTTGATTCTACAATTCCGAGCATAATTTAAGTTTCAGGATACCAAAGAAGAAAGAGATCTTAGCTCTAGTCTTTTTTTGGTAAAGTACTTTTTTTTCTGTAAACGAATGAATGCCCCAAGCTCACGTACTGTTTATAGGGGAATTTCCGTATAGTTGAAATCGGTTAAAATGAAAGGACTTTGGTAACTAGCCAAAGATTTAATCAGGTAAAGCTCCTTAGGGGAGGGTTGTATAAATTTTAGAAAGATCTAAAAAAGTTATTAAGAATTTCTTTTCTCTTTAAGAATAAAAGCTCTATAATAGAACTTTATGCCTGGTAAAGCCTACTTTTCTACTAATGTTTAGTCTATTAATCGGGAATCCTTTTTTTTGCTGGGGATAGCGTCAAGAGGATTCGATGTAAAATAGTTAAAGAAGAAGTTTTAGAGATCTAAGAAAAAAAGACATATTGATATAAAAATTCTCAAAAAAGAATGGGCGGCTACGGGCTACCATTTCCCTTGACTATAGTTTCTATTTGAACGAATAGCTGAGATCCTTGGATAACAGGAATTCTTTGCGTTAATACTCTCCTTACTTACCGGATCCCTTATAAAGTGCTCTTAGTGCTTTCTCTACTCATCATAAACTTTTTTGTTGTCAATTAAACTTCAATACTACATACAAGAGTTCTCAGTCAGGTGCGGTACCCCCTCTTGGAACTAAAATCCGAAATAACTAGGAGTGCAAAATAAGTTTTTAGGGGCTCTCTATTCCTCCTTAAAAACTTTCTTGCTGATATTACTGTAAGGGGCAGGGGCCATTAAACAAGAAAATCAGTGTCCTGCCTGTCTGCAAAAGAGATAGATGGTTTGAACTTCAATTCGTTATAAAACGCGGGTCAACCCTCTTTGGTGGGTTATAACATAACACCCTTTAAAAGTAAGAGAGGCTCCTGAAGTCTTTTTACAATTTGGGTTTTAGCTCTATTTTTTGTGCTATCCACCCTTTTTTGTATTAATATTCCTCAACGAATAATTAGAGCTTGCCCTAACTAAATACGTTTCAGGGTTCATTTTATATTGATAGGGAGCTTCCTAGTGGAACAACGAGAAGTTCTTTATTTTAGGTTCTCATCCCCTTTTTAGCGTTAGTTATAACAATACATATCCGTATATGATAGGGGCTTTTTATCTAACTTCAAGAGATATTGCATCCCTAGGTTTTTTTCTTAGAGGAGCTATACTAAATTCATCGGGCATGGCCTAACAAATAAAAAAGGGTATTCTACAAAAAAGCTTGCTAGTAGAAAAAATGAAAAGGAATAAACGTTCATATAGAGCATAAAGGCTCGTTTCGTCTCCAGTTGGGAAATAAATAGGAAACAAAAAAAGGAGCTCGTCAAGAGAGGAAAATTGAGTTAGTTTACTACAGACAGGCGGGAGTTTTTAATAAAATAAGGTGGGCAAAGATAGCAAGAGCTTTAGATATTCATTTTTATTTCCAACTTTAGCTGACTTCTCAATCGAGTTTACTTATACAAGTAATAACTATTTCTATACTTGGTATCCAGTATACTTAATTAACTCTTTACTTGCGGTTCAAAAGAACTTACATCCCGGCTTTGCACCTTATGTCTTGCCGCAAAATCTAGATGTATTTGTTTCTATTAAATTTCATTACAGTAGAGTATTTCTAGAATCAAATTCTTTATTATTTTATTTCTTTTGGATTTCCATAAAAACGGTTTCATATCAAAGACTCTAATCTAACCTAAAATGTCAAGGGTACAGTATACAATCCTATAAAGTATTAACTACAGAATCCTAATAACCAAGGGTAGATAAGAAAAGAAAGAAAGAAAGTCATAAGCTGTAGAGTAAGCTAGAGAATCGGTGCCTAGTTCTAAGGTTGTATAATACAGGGGACTCCTAAGACAAGTTATTGTACCTAGCTTACAAGAAAGAACAAGTGCTCTTGGCCTGCGCTAAGATAGTAGATTATAAGGGAATAGACTCTAAAAGAATCTATTATCCTCAATTAGCAACACAGACTTTCATGACGTTCTTTGGCCTATGAGTACTGCAAAACACCGAGTTGGGTTAGGACAGTAGGTTCCTTCTTACTTAGATTGGTTAGAATGGTATTTAGAGTTCGATACAGAAGACAAAACCCGAGGAAGAGATTCTTAGACTCATTGGCATGTTGTCATTGAGAGTGTTCCTAAGAAAAGTTTAGTTCTGGGGGTTTTCGAAGGTTTTTTTCCTATTTACCTCAGATTAAAAGTCTAGTATTTAAGGGTCCTCCGATTCCGGTGAAGTTGCAGTTCCAACCCTTAGTAGTTACGAGTTCTGAATAGAAAAGGAATTCCCGTTCACAATCAAGTGACTTTTTTCACAGCAATTTTATACAAAGGAAGTGTTCCGTAGCCAATGAGTAATAATTTGATAATTTTAAGGTACCAAAAGTCTCTGGGTTCTTGTAAACTTTCGAAGTTCTCTTAAAATATATAATAGAGTGCTGCTAGAATCCTTCAATTTAAACAGCTTGCTCTAAAGCGAGAGGTGAATAGACTTTGTATTCTCTACTTATTGAAAGAAAGGATTTTTTTTCTCAGATTTAGTTGCTTCTGAGATCTCCATCTGACAGTAAAGTGCTTGCGTGTAGTTATCCTCCTTTATTAAGATTTAGGGTCCCTTTGTAATTGGTAATTGTAATTTAGGTTACAGCGGGAAAAAGACTCAATGGTAACTAAATTACTTAGATAGAAAAGCATATACAGCGTCTCTAGCTAACAAGCTATAACCTATTCAGATCTACTGAACTTATAAAGCAGGTCAGTTTTCTAAAAATGCCAAAGGTTCCAGCGCTACTTTCATTTTAGGGGAATTTTGACCTTTCTAGATTAGCAAGGGGAACCTTTATATCTTATACTACTCAGTCTTTGGTCGCCCGTTACTCTTTGATGCTTTGCTTAACCCCCCGATTGACACAGCAAAGTCCTATCCTATCCCCTGTTATCGATTCTAGATATTAAGTCGTATATCATAAGTAGATTATAGACCTATAATAGGATATAAAAACTAAAGACAGGGTTTCTACCTAGATAAGCGCTTAGATTAAAAAGAAAAAAAAAAAGGTAATGGCTGCAGGAGGAGGATTTGCCTACAAGATTTAACTTCTAGTTCTAAAGGTAAAAAAGGACTTCTTTTGTTAGATGTCTAGAGTTATTAAGTGGGGTCGATAGAGTGTGAATAAGAGGAAGGCTGCCTTCAAAGGGCCCTTTATGGTGTTATGCTCTTAAAGTGGATACCCCTTCCCTTTGACTTCTCCAACTTTAGCATCTGGTTTAGTCAAGACCGGTTTAAAAAGAAAGCTAATACAGGTGAATTGAGGATATAACTATCTATATAGCGCAGACAAAAGGGACACTAGTAGGTCTGTCTTAATTATCAACCTGAACTTTTGTCATTGATAAAAAAAACTAATAATAATCAATTTCTTTTTCCTTTCTATATCATGGAATATCTAGTTCTACATACAGCATTTTTTACTAAGGAACACCCTATTGAATTGAGTAAGTCAATTTAGTTAGTTTTTCTGTGGTTATACCTAGCCCTAGCTAATTGAAGCTCAGGTTATCTCTTGAATTTTTCGGATAATAATAAAGACCTTTAGATATCTATTCTAGGAATTTCTATATAAGTCTTATACTTTTTCTTATACTTTTACCAAAAATGTATTTTACTTCTCAAGGAGTATTCCTTAAATATTTATAAGGGTTTTATGATAAGGAGAGAGACTTATATATTATATTTCACTTTTTTTTTGGAAGCAAGCAGTCCAAACCAATCCAAACTCATAATCCTCTCTTTCTATACTCCAAAGGTAGCTAGTAAAGTAAAGAAACCCTTGTTAGCTAACTGTCTGTAGTCCACCTGTTCTAAGATTACTAACTAATCCTAATCCCCGAAAGACACATATCTATCTGTCGATGCCAGCTCGAACCTGTTGTACCACTTGCACTGACTCTTGAATGAAACCAACAAATCCGGTTAATTAACGGTACCTTGAATGCTTGACCTCTAGCTTTGGAAGCTAGGTACCCGGTGTAAGCCTGTGAGAGCAGTTCTTATTTGGGAGTTGATTCCTAGTTAAGATATAGATTCTCTTGTTTGTAAGGAGTAGCTATCCAAGATCAAGGCAAATGAAGTATAGAATCTCTTTGAGAACCTGTCCATTTCGGTCTAATGCTTATGTGGGTATTGCGTATACTTTGTAGAGGGAAACTTCTCCCATGTGTATAGCCTGCACTTATATCCTTGCTTTTCATCCTAGGAAGGCCTTCAAAGACGAAGATAATCTATTAGAATTTCCTTCAATTTCTTTCTTGACCATCTGAATCAAAATCACTTAGATTATAGATATACCTTATGACATATGAATTTGGGACACCCTGTATTTAATAGTTAGAAACATTTCTAGTAATCAAAATCGCTTAAGTAAGTAGTTCAACCCTCAACTTTTTTATAGAGAATCCTTCTTTGTTTGATCTAAGCTAGTGTTATTGTTAATTGAAATTGGAATTTTAAAGTCAGTCATTGGTTCATAAAATAATAGAAGTTAGACAAGTTTAGTCGAGGACAGTCTTAGGTTTTTTGGGGTAGGTAATCCCAAGCCGAGGATACTTAGTGTAAATCTTACTTAACTTAACCTTTGGACACGACACCGGCTATGAGAATAGGAGAAGTTGGGAATTTGAAATAGAAGCGGATACTCTTGGACAGACAGTAATAGAGGAATTGATCATTAGGCTTCGGGAATATGACAAAAAAGGAGGGACCGACTAAGAGAGTACTTGGACCTAAGGAAGCATCTTACTTAGACTGAGGAGTTGGAGTTATAGTAGTGTTCTAAAGAGCAAGCTAAAGACAAGATAACCTAGAGTGGATATTAGATTCCACAGTTAAAGAGATAAAGGAGAATTCCCTCTTGTTTTCTGCTTTACAGGGATGCCTCTAGAATTACTCCAAGTGTCTCCGCCGGAAGACAAATCTATTATATCTAAAAAAATAACAGGAGTTCTTTTTAAGGGAAAAGAAGCTTTTCTGAGAAAGTGGAGAATTTCTGTAATTGTCTAACTGGTAAATCGATACGCAGTAAGAGCGCCGGGAAGTCCCAGGATTGGAGAGAAGTAAAAACTAGTAACTAGTTATATCCGAAAAAAATTTTAGTAGCATTTTTTTATTAGGAAGAGGGAAGTAAACCTCGTGCGAGAAACTTTTCATCAATGAGTAGGCTTTATCTAATTGTTTAAGCGAGCGCCTTTTTCTATTTCTGAATAAAAAGGTGAAATTTACATCTTGTGGATTTACTTTTCTAAGGAGAATATACTCCTTAAACTTTACTCGGAAGTTAAAGGGGTTAGCTAGCAGCTGTATGAGAAATAAAGGTAGGAGTTCTGTTTTCCTCTCAAAGGAATTAATTCTGAATATGAGAGCCTCCCAGAGGTTTTTTAGTGGTTGAAGAGAGAATTTAAATGATAGATACGAAAATGTCCTTTTTATTTTACAGGTAATCTTAAAAAACGGATTTCTAAAGCAATTTAAGTTTAAGTGTTATTTAAAAAGTGGATATGAGGGGGTTTCCTAAGTTTATTTGATTTAGGATTTTAAGGGTTTTTTAAGAAGTAGATAGAGTCTAGTTTATAATCCTGGATTTTTGTAAAGGGAAGTTGTCAAGTCTTCTAACTAAAGAAAGTCTAAAGTAAATCCTGCGTAGCTTTCTAAACTCTAAAGCTAAGGAGTCCTTTTTTGACATCTCGGGCTTCTAGTAACCAAACAAACGATTTCTTTCTCACGAAGTTTTGGTTAGGGTATTTTAGCAGCTGTCAATTTCGTTTTTTCTACTGTTATTGCCCTTATATTCCTTAAAGAAATTTCTAAAAATCACTTAGTTCTCTTTCTTATTCTTGGGTTTGCTTTAAACTAGGAGAGAGGATTCCGCTTTTCCAGTGCCAGGCCTAAATATCTGAAAGGTAAATACTGAATAAACTCTAGGAAAGATTGACTCCAAAAAACTGGGATACTGCTAACTATCGATTTATATAAACTTTGACATTGTTCTCATTGTTCTCATTGTTCTCATTAATTCTCATTAATACAGATTTTGGTATCTTAAGCCTTTCTAGAATTAGAATAGAAAGTTTTGACTTTATATAGGATATTGTAGATATGGTTTATTCCTGAATTTTCAGTTTTAGCTCTATAAAAGTGAGAGGGTTGCTCGAAGCTCTAACCAACTTATATATAACAGGAAATAAGGGAGGCATCTGTAAAGAGTTTTCCTTAATTTATTTCGGATAGAGAGACTTCGGTAGGTTCTAAAAAAGTCAAGGGCTAGGCTAAGAAAGCCGGTCTAGCTAAGAGGACGGTGTGCACCAAGTCAGTAAAAGGTTTCCCCTTTTTGAACTATATCAAAGAAAAAAGACATCTTCATCCTTACAAAGGGATGTATTCAATAACTATCTAAGATACTCATATAAGGCTCATACAAGGAGCTCCTAGGAAAGTCGGGGATTCTCTTTACATGTCCTGTTTCTTTTGAATTCTAACTAAATACATAGTTTCACTGGGAAATACTGAAGTTTACAAGTTAAATGTAGATCTTCCTAAAGGGTATCTTAACTGACAATAAAGTACAGAATTTCTTTACACTTCGTGGGTTCTTTGTTAAAGTATTCACTAGAATTTCTTGGGATTTCTAAGTGGGTATGTTTAGCTAAAGTTAAGTAAGGTAGTCGGTCTATTTGCTAGCTCTTTTAGTGTTCGAGGGCTTCTAGATCCCTGTATTATCTTGTATAGTAGTAGCAGCTCAAGGTTTCATTTAAGGGTTGTTAGATATTCAATTTAAGAATTGCTGAACAAGTCAAATCAATTTCTATCTAATAGGGAAGTCCTGCTTTAGCGCAATAGGTAATAGGTATTCTAAAGTATGGTAAGGGCTAAAGCTGCGGGTTAAGCTCTTGTGCAAATAAGTCATTCATATGGTGTCCTGGTGGTATGTACTATATCGAGACCCCCCTTTTTTTTTTGTATGGCGCTCGGAAAAGACATTCTAGAATATAAGGAAAGGGGCTCACCATCCATTTTTTTGGTATTGCTCTTAATTATTGCTCTTGGATTTGCTTTCGTTTAAGTGTTTTAAGAGTTTTCCATTGAGTCTCGGTTCTGGCATAGATAAAACCCATAAATAGATAGGCTTTACCCTTTCATGTCAGTAACCAATAAGACAAGAGTAAGAAATTCCCTTTTATCTCTAGAGGGCTCCCTCTGTATTTCTCGTAGGGAATAGCAGTCCAGTGTCCTTGCAAAGAACTTAATAATCTTAATCAGTCAAGGGACAAGGCTTAACAAAGAGGGTTGCTTTCTGATTTAAAAGGATAGTACCTTACTTGTTACCTTTTTACTAAAGCAAGAGAAACGAACTAAAGCAAGGACGTGAAGATCAGGACAAGGTAATGAACAGAACTAAAGTACCTGAATCCAAGCGAATAGGGCAAAGCAAGAAATTTAGGTGTTTCATAAGGGAGCTATCGAATCAGAATCATGTATAAATGGGTAGATCAGAACCAAATAAAGGAAATGTGTCAGAACGAAGAAAGGGTACTTACGGTCAAGGTGTTTCAGTAGGAAATAAATGACAGTATAGACACGAAGAAAAGAACTGAAACCACTAGAATCTAGCTGACATCGGAACCGGTATTGATAGGAAGAACTAAAGGAAAGCTACTCCTAGATATCCTGAACTTCTATGCTGACACTTTAGACACTAACAGCTCAACCTGAAACAGAGCTTGAGAGACTCGAAGAACAAGAGACTAAGTTCCTAAGAGTTTGATAATGATACGGATACTGTGATTGATAGAGAGATTAAGACTGAGACGGAGAATGAGATTGATACTGAGACCGATACTGATACGGGCTATGAGACAGAATCTTCTTCTTCAACTCCTACTGTAGCTGACACTGTAACTGAATCGACAGTTGCTAAGACTGAGACTGAAACTGGTAATGATCAAGAAGCTAACTTCCCTAGGTTGCAATACAAGTAGACCTAAACCCTAGCTAACAACTAGCCGACACAGAAGGAACTTACTGGGAGGTTTGGCTTGTCTCGTACACGTACACATGAAGGTGTTATTACCTGGTTCACTGAGGTGAATTACTAAGGAAAAGTCTATACATACTACCCGAATAGCTGACAGAATAGCTAACACTGAGGGAACTAAAGTCTACAGAGACTGACTGAGATCCCTTACTTGAAACCTTATCTTTCTTTGCTAATGGAAAGTGAATCCTGGATCTAATCCCACAAGCTAATACATGGGAAATCCTTATACTTGGTTGTAGAATCCCTTACTGGAAAGCCTAGATTCATTTACCAATGTCCAATACTGGGATCAGATTCCTCTCAAAAAGGTGAATTACTAAGCTAGACCCTATACTTGGTTGAGGAAAAGCTTTCTAACATTCTAAATGCTAATGGGTGGGTCCTAATTCCAGTCAAATACAGAGGGTAGTTCATAAGCTAACTCTTTGTTGAGAATACTAACACGGAAGTCCCTTACTGAAGAATGGCTAATTCCAATAATTCATAAGCTAAAGTACTTGCATGCCTAGGAACTCCCTTACTAACAACAGAGGAGAATTGCTAACAGTCCAAATACTAATCCTAAGGTCTAAAGGACTCAAATAATAGACTACCTACGTACTACAGCTAGCTTATGACTGTATCGAGGAGAGAACAGAATCCCCTAAACCTGGTTAGAAGAAAACGACTCCAATTGATTATTAAATTCAAAGCTTAATGCCTAATGAATAACCGGGATTCCCAGGAAACCATACAGATTAGAAGATGCTATCTATTAATCGGATTTCCTAAAAGCAAACCTGAAACTGATTCCAATGTTTTGTAAATTCAATTCTATCAATCCCGTTAAAAGAAATCCTGAAAACTTTTGCACTCTCTTTTGACGATTTTGACTGTTTGAAAATAAGCTCAATTTCTGTGCTTGAAACATGAATTTGAGTCCCTTGAATTTGAATGCCTTGAGTTCTGGTCTAGGAGACATTCCTTTATCTTTAACCTATAGCACTGGGTATATAGATCTCAAAGGTAGAAGTTCTGACTTGCTTAGTTTACTCAGGTCAAATAGGTGGTAATAGTTCTAGAAATCTCTCTGGTAAAGCCTCTATCTTGTCTTAACGAACTCCCCCTAAAAACTCTAGGAAATATAGCTCTCTATGTGCCTTACTATGCACTCTCTAAGAATTCATAGGAAATCCCTCAATGAGCTCAAGCTAATAGGTCAAACGGGATGTCAATACCTCTCAAATACCTGTCAATCCCTGCTAAATGCCAACTCTCAAATACAAGGGCAATAGATCTCCTCTTCCTCGTTAAAGCCCTCTACTAATTCTTAAGAGTTCTAAATCCATCTCAATTACCTGTTAAATACAAAGGAAATAGCTCTGTAAGATCCTGAATTGGTTTATGCATTAAACTCGTCTCTGATGTAAAAAAGAACTTAATGGGACTATTGATCGAAGAAATAAGTCGATTAAACGGCCATACAATCCATTTAGTGTTATAGGTAATCCTTGACATCTTTATATTCTATTCTTTACAGGGATGTCTATAACTTAAGGAATCCTCTTACTGGTAACATCTTAACTACCCTTGTACACATACACGAGGACATACACACAAGGTCTATTACTAAGGATCCACCAGCTAATACAGAGGAGAATCTCTCAGGAAAGCTAATACTAATACTAGTCCTAAGGAAACCCTTGCTTGAGGAAAACCAACACTTGAAAGTCCATCTCGGATGAGGAAACCCTTTTCTTTCCCGGTGTTTAGTTGAGTTGGTAGAACATGGAGCTTTAAAGCTAACGGTCGCCGGTTCAAGTCCCGCTAGATCCAAGAGATTACACTTTGTTAGTAATGAAATGAAGAGTTTAGTTTTTTTAGTAGTAAGTCTTGTAATTATGACAATGGAGTCTTTCTTGTGGTTAGATCAGAGCTCTCTTGTTCCAACATGTCAAAGGTTCAACTCGATTCATTGCTGGTAATCTGGTTTCATTGATTGGATTTTGTTCATGTTCTTTCTGTCTTAGCCAGTGTTGTTCTTTCTCCTTGTTCCCATTCTAAGTCTGGAATAGCATCCATTATGAATAACTTGCTTCTACTCGATCAAGAGTGCTTCTAGAAAATTCCTTTGATACCTGCCTCCAAGAAACTTTAACTTAATAAATATTCAAGATCAAGAGCATTTCAGATACAACATAGCTAAAAGAGGGGAACCAAAGGCTTTTAGCTAGGAAGGGAAGCTCGTTGTCCTTGTTATATATAAGTAAAAATTCTGAAATGCAACTCTTTGAAAGGAATACACGGAAATGTTAACTACTTGATTGACTACTTATCTTACTACAGAAAATTTTCTATTTTAGTACAGAGTCTAGATGTTTCTCCCTTTTTTTACAATTAAGTAATTCACAAAAAGTCAGATAATTGATTCTCCTCGAATACACATCTATCTTATCGAACAAGTTTCATTAAGATAAGAAAAAAGGCTTACCAGCTCCTTCACGAAGGAATAGGAGCACAATCCCGTAAGGCTACAAATTTTCATATCTCATAGGAGTCTTTCTTTGTATCGCAATGTTAAGGTTACTTTTAGAATTCTAGGCGTATAAATAAAAGAAATTCTTGTTATCGAAGCTTAAAATAAGAGAAATCTAGAGGTTCAAGGTTTGTACCTTTTACCTCGGAATAGATACTAAAGTCCCTCTGGGGACTCTAGAACTTCTAAATAGTCAAGGCAAAGAAATTAACACAAAGGTTTTCATGTTCTGTTCTGTTTGTTTTAGTGTCTGGGACTGAGTAAAGATTAAAAATTTAAGCAGGGAGTTTTCTTATTTTCCTGAGCCAGGGTTTTTTTAGTAGCGAGTCACAGTTTATAAAGGAAGTCTTCTAGCTCCAGCTCTAGAAATAGGGATTGAGGGAATTCCGCTTTTATGTATTTGATGTACCTAACTTCGTTATGTTACAAACAAGGACCTAGGAATAGTAACGAATAGCGAAATCAGGTATAAGGTGAGTGTCTATGTTTTGCTTACTTTACCTATAATTAGAACAGGAAGTCTTATGGCTTGTGCTTCACTTGGAGAGTCTGGGCAATCCTCGGGTATTATATATAATATAAGTAGGGATTTTTCCGGCTCTTGCTTTCTTAACTTGATTTGATAATTAATTTGAATAAAAGAAAGATTAAAACTAAGTGGTTTTACTGCTATAGGGTCGAGGTAAAGTTTTACTTTTAGTTAAGGAGTTGATTCTATGTGGTACCCAACTTGACTTGTGCGAGTGCTGGTAAGAGAGTCTTTCTTTTGGGGCTAGTCAAATATCTAAAATAAGGTCTAAGCTTGTTTGCTTCTTAAATCCAGAATAGAATACAGAGTGCGTATTGTCAAAGGCTCTTTTGAAGTTCAGGCTAAAGTAAGATCTTTCTTAGACTTCTCGGACTTGGGCAATTTCGTAATTGAAGGAATATCAAGACTCAAATAGGACCCCGATTAAACTAAACATATGTAGGAAAACCTAGCTTATGCTTTTGTTAAACCCTTAGAGCTAGTAGTTAAGGGGCTGCGCGCTAGGTAACTTTTTTTACGAGGGAATCTAAGTTTTGGGGAAATCAATGAATAGGATTAAGTAGAGAATCAAGCAAGCGGGTTAAGTTGTAGACTTTTGGTTTACGGGTGTCCCACATAAAATTAGAGCATTCAAATTCTTTATTCCTTACAAGTTTTGCTCAAAATGTAATAAGGAGAATCCTCAAGCTAAATTTTTTACGTATTCCTCCCGTTTACTTGGACAGAGTTCGTTGTATAAAATAAGGGAGCGTGGTATCTACTCCTAAATAGAAGTTTAGCTAAAAGTTGGGTTAACTCTGCGAGTCTTTAGAAGGGGAAGCCTTTTCTTTTGTTATCGGTCAGTATTGTGTTACCAGAGACCCCTCGAGCAACACAATAAATTGTGGGTTTCCTTGTTATAATTTTCGGTTAAAAAAAGTAATTGTGCACAAGGGCTTCTTAAAGAAAGAGGTCTGAAGTGATCCGGAAGGAATCTAAAAAGGCCCCCACAAAAGGTTTTTTCCATTCATTTTTTATATTCCTTAGCAATAAAGATAAGGTTTCCTTTATTTAAAGCTACCACTAAGCGAGCCCCCTATTCTAAAATTTACATACAAGACTTGCACCTATAATCAATCTAAGTGACTCGTACCTTTTTTTTTTCTAGCCAGAAATTCTTGAGAGGAGCCCATAGAAGGCCAAAAAAAAGCTATTATACTACTACAAAACCCCGCCCGCTCTTAAAGTTTAGTAGTTGAAGAAACTAAAAGTTATGCTATACTGCAATAGCCAAGCTTTGCGTGATAGGCCTTCGCATAACCTGTCCCGTTTGTATATCAATCAAAGCCCCCGCGTTTGTTACGAAATTTATATGTTCTAAGATTCCTAAATACAAGTCAAAAAAAGCCACATTTCCTCGGACCACTTTTCAATCCTGGAGTAAAATAGTCCTAGAATTTCTGTGCATTAAAACAAAGCTTAAAAGAAAACCTAATATCTCGTATAGCTTTAAACAAAGGCGAGGCATCGTGATATATACTTGACCTTTCTACATTTACTATAAAATATATAAGTCAAATTTCTGATATGATTACAATATAGTACTCAAGTGAAGTATTAAGGGGGTTTTGCGGCGCCCTTCTAGTTAGAATCAGAGACCCATGAAAGTCAGATTAGTAAATTCTTCTATAATTATATCCCGAAAGGGATTTCTAGGAACAGTTTTGAGAGATAACCCTTTTGTTTAAATATAACCAACCGTTTTCAGAAGGTGTCTATTACGAGTACTAATCCTAAGTGAGTCCTTGCAAGCCCTTTTACAAGAATTCCCCTTTGGTATCTCAAAAATTCCACATGGGTAGGTTATTATAAATATAAGTTGTTTGGAATATACTTTATAAACCCATGGGATAAGTGAATGAGTGCTACGAAAGCTGTAATCTAACCAAGACAAAGGGGGGTTTCCCGCGCCCGCGTTTTTGAGATAGAGAAAATACCCTTACCCTTAAAATGGGTTTGGCAAGATAAAAGTCTTATTATAAATTTTATAGAAAAATTAAGAAGAAGACCCGGAGCATTTTAGTATGTAAAGATAAGCTTATTCTTGGATATTACAACTTAACTTTAGGGTAAAACCAGTCATATTACAGAATCTCTTTTTAATTAACTGGAACTAGGGAATTTTTAAGTACTTTTACAAAACTCAGTTATAAACTAACTAAGTCAAGAGCGAGTCTCTTTAAGTCTAAGTCTTTTAGGAGAGGCTAGAACAGGTGAAAGGCACCTTTTTTAAGGAATTCGGATTACTAGGGAGATATATAGAATTCTCAGCCTTATTGATAGTGTGGTGGGACTCCTTACAGCTTACTGTGTCTTAGCTTAGGAAGTTTCTTAGAGCTATTTTGGTTATTACAGTGTTAACTAGTGTATTTATTTTCCTATTGTGTAATTAGAGCTGCTTAGCTTGAGAGAGGGCGAATACCCTTAGCGCGGTAACGATTAAAACCAGATGTGAGTTAATCCAGAAAAATGCAAATTATTTTTTTGAGAGTGTTTACGAATAGGCTTCTTCGGGGTCATAACTTTATCCTCGAAAATTTTAGAGTATAACCGAGGGGGGTTTCTTTGCTTTATTTTAATAACTACTATTTTATTAGGGCTTATAAACCACTCACAAGAATATTTAATAGCAGATCTGTTAACTAGGAATTCCTTATAAAATTCTATAATATTCAATATTCCAGTCGAGGTTTAGTCTTTTAATACAAATTATAGGAAAGCCTGCTTTATCTCAAATACGAAACTAAAATTCTTTTTTTTGTCTAACTATAGTGCTTTTCATCTATTTAAAGGTTGGAAGAACCTCTTTCTTATCCCAATATTTGTTTGTGTCGATCCCTTGCCAAGCTTTGTTCATAAAAGAGTTTCTTGTGCGATAGAGTTTTGTTATATAACTTTACCTGTTAAAATCCTTCTATTATTAGTGAATCTTTTTTTTTGGTCCGAGTCCCTTTTTTTTGGACCTATCCTAACCGGGTTAAGCGGGCGTCCTTCTCAGGTTAGGGATACCTTACCAGTCCCCAGTCAAGTGGTAGCACAGGAAATATCGTATGACTTCGATTTCGATCTAAGTCTAAGAAAAAAATTCTTGTCACTTTTGTAAAAGCCCCTGGCCGAGCAATAGTAAAAACTATTTAAACCCTTGGTTGGATAGTATAAGAAGCTACCTCTTCAAAAATAGCTGAGTTAATGAATTCCCCTAGAGTTGATGCCTATCAGTACTCAGTACCCGCAACTACATAAACCAGAATACTTAAAAATAGTTACTAATTTACAAGAGTTTCAAACTGGCCGTAGATTAGAACCTCGTTGTAATGCTGAAACTTCTATTGTAAAAAGCAAAACAAATTCCTAATATTTTATAAGACGCAAACCTATAGTTAAGAGCACTAGGGCTTTTACTACTTAATGTGACAAACTCCTTTCGGAATTTATGAATAACACCTTGGTTGTGTAAAAGATCCCCTTTTTTTTTTGATATTCAGAGTCTCGCTATATCCATATGATAAATCAAGGAGACTCTTTTCTTTTCTAAAGTAAAGCCTACAAAAAATTAACGTTTCCCTGCGTTATTCAGTAACTGAAATGTAGGAGCTGTTAGATTGGCATAAAGCTGCGGTACACCCAACTGGGAAGAAGTTCCCACTTTCGGCATTTGTTTTTAGAGGCTCACTTTTATAGGTTAGACAAGAGCCTTATGTATTATATTTAATGTATTATATTTAAACTTTAAGTAAACAATGAAACTATTGGAATAGATTCCTCTATTAATAATTATTTTGGGGATAAATCCAGTTTTAATTAAAGTCATTTTGAATTAAGATAATTATACTCCTGATAGAGCTCTTAGTTTAACTTAGATAATCCTACACCTAGTCTAGGTGGCATCGTCTCCTAGTACTAAAAGTAAAGAAACTCTTATAAAGGGGACTCTTTTAGTGTATTGCTTTGTTACTAGCAGTGTGTAAAGTAAATGAACTTCTTAAGAAACTACAGGAATACACTAAACAAGAGTAAGTGCTTAACTTAATATAAAAAGGGGGCACATAAAAACGCATTACAGTCTTTATTTAATTCTCAATCACAGAGTGCTGGATGTCTTTCTTTTGGAGTAGACAAAGCAACAGAAAAGAACTAAGCATTTAATTCCTATGGTTTTTTTCTGATTAATTATTTATAAAGTTAAAATACACAAAAACTTTAAGGAAAAGCTTTGCTTTACTTTATATCCATATAAGTTATAGGAGCCCCCCTCTTTTATGGAACATCTGTAAAGAAAAGTCTATAGCTCAACCCCCACTTGAGAACGCGATTCTCCACTTATTTTATATACTTTTCATTTCCTGTCTAAAAGAATACCCACTTAAATTCATAAATTCCAATTCATTTAGGAAACCCTAGCTAGTTTTTTACTTTACTTTGAATTCTTTGTGATCCTAAAGAGCTCCAAAAGTCTGGATGTACTCCCGCCTAAACTTTTACAATCCCTTAGGGGACCCCGGTGTTTCCTATTCGATTCTAGAGTTTTAGATATCGGATTCCTTCAGATCTTTGTTTTATGGAGAATCTCTTGCAAAAGAAAGATAAGGATTTCCCCTTTTTATAGTATAGATCGACCCTTCCCCATTCCATTCCTAGTTATTTTTTGGAGTTTTTTCAGGTAGCTGCAGGGAATACATGAGTTCAAGTCCCATAAAACTACTTTTTGACTAACCTCTTACTTATAGTAACTTATTTCTTATAACCCAAGCCTTTACTAGCTATACCCGCTTCCCTTCTTAGAGGGTTTAGTCTTACTTGTTTTCTTATGCCCTACAATACCCTTCTTACGAGCTTTACGTTAACTTTCTTTCCTAGCTGCTTGATGAGCTATACCTATTTTATAGCTGTACTACTTTTCTAGGGATTCCCTGTCTTGATTTAGTTACACTTAGTTTACTTGACAAAAAGTAGAGGCTATTTTCCTGAGGTACTCCTTAGTTAAGAAACTCCCTCCTTTTTTTTGCTAAAAGAAAGACTGTATTCCAAAGAAACTCACTTACTAAATTGCCTGTAAAAGCCTGAAATTACTCCTTACCTTGATCAGTGAAAACAGGACTCAATCAAGGGAACCTTTACTGTCTACTATAACTTCCTAAACACAAACCAAAAACCAAGCAAAGAATCAAGAAAGACAGCATATTGCAATTACCGGTTAAGCACAGGGCATAACAAGTACATGATGAAAGGGGCCTTCTTATTATATTAATTATATGGAAACTTTCTTTATATTAGCGAGGAAAAAGGGGTTTCTGTGACTTCATTTTACTGTTGTATTGTCTAGATTTAGGGGGTAAAACTACAAAGGGAATCCTTTTTTTTATAACATTACTTGATTAAATAGGATTCCGAAAAAAGAAGCTTATTCCTCTTTTTAAGACACAATTAAACTTGTTTGGTTAATAGGGAAACCCCTACTTCTGTAGTAAGGAAGCATCCAGCAAAATATACTAAAAAGCGAGAGAGCTCCAGTAACTCTTAATCGTTTTTCCTCAATTAGATAGAGGGTGCTAAAAAAGCAAAATAGTATAGATCAGCGATCCGTGTAAATAAGATATTAATCTCTACTTAAGAAAACTTAAGTTCAGTATCTACTACTAAGACTTTGTACGAAATTTCTTTAGTTCTTTAGGGCTTTCTTCCTTCTGTTACTTAGAAAAAGAGACTCGGTTTTAATCCTACATATGCTTAACGGGGTCTTTCTCAGTCTTCCCTTCCTAAAATGAAATGGTGCTTATTGATTTGTCATATATAGTGGACTCAAATTGATCGAAAATGAAGTGAGCTCTATTAAGAAACTCGGGTTTATGCTTTTTGCTGTATAGCCGGCATAACATTTTTAGAATGAAACTCTATAAGCGAAACCTTGGAATGAGTTTTGACCACTATAGAAATGTGAAAGTCTCAAAATCGGGTGTTTGACTACATAAGTCAGTACTTTCACCGGATAAAGGACCTGTTTTACAAGAAACTTTTTGTATACCGACAAAACTTCATTTTCTGTTTTATATAACTGTTCAATCCCTTACTCCAAGATAAATCTTCCCTTTTCTTATGAGCCCTTGTATTAGTGCCTTACTGTAGCCCTTTCTTTGTAGCTGTACTTGTCTTAGCCCTGATAGATGTACTACTCTTGATAGGAGTCTTAGGTGCGTAAGCTCAATCTTCTTATATTCTCTACAGTCTTATTAATAGGTAGGCGACAAGGTCGGAATTGATAGCTTAGGAGTTATAGAGAGTGTAGAAGATAGGCAATAGTATAGTGCATAGTAGCTTCTTCTATCTAAAAGGGTTGACTTTTTATGCTTTATTGATGACTCTACCTACTTACTTTTAAATGAAAGAAATGACATTGTTATGCTTTCAATTACACTTTATATAATAGAAACTTTTGAAACAACCTTAGAATTTCCTTCAATCTCCAGAGTCTCTACTAGGCGTATTTCGCTCTTTAAATGAATCGAAACCTTTTTTCATAAAGAATATGTCTCAACTCTATCAAAAGCAGCAAATATGTATCTTGGTATAAAGTGGCTCGAAAGAGGATAGCAACATTTGTTTATTACAGAAGTTAGAGCCCTTTGTAGAAGAAAAATCCCGAAAGTTTTTCTTGAGGAATAGGTTCCTAAAGCAACTCCTTAACAAGTGAAGCCTTGCTAAAAAGTATATACTATATATAGGATTCCCTTTTCACTAGCTAAGAACTAAGGGAAGAAATCATTTTGATTCAAAGTGAGCAAGATAAATCTTTTAAAATCCCCGGTTGGAGCAATTAGGCAGGGATGCTTCAGTTTGGCTCTGAACAAAGTGAAGAGTTAGGTCCGAAGAAACTGAGGAGGAGGGAAGAGGAGGAGAGCCCAACTCAAAAATGTACAAAAAGTCTTGATTTTGCATATAGGGTGGACTACTTTTTTCTTTTGTTGACCTAGGAAAACCGGGTTTATGAAGTTTGCCAGTTATATAAAACGTACTTTTTCTCATAAAATGGTTAGATTTTCTACCCCTTTCCTAGGGAAATGACTTTTTTGACTTGTTCAGATTTCACATACGAGAAAAGTTCATAACACCCTTTTAGCTAATAAATCCCTGTTTTGAAAAAAGGAAGGCGGCTATATATGTAAAATGAATCAAACTTGACGCATTGCCTTGTATTACCTGACTTATTGTTCTAAACTGCAGTGACTCTACTTATGTGTCTTTGTCGGAAACTACCTTTGAACACCTGAATACAGGAACGAACTGCAAAAGGTTAGACCCTTGTAAAAAGAGTTAACAACTGAAAAGCTTAGGTCTTGAATCCCTTAATACCTGACTCACTATCTCTTAGAAATTCCTTATCTTCGATACCTTGTAACTTCCTATCTTTCATTGGATTTTAGGCAGAATACAGGGAATAATTTCTTATCAAGCTCCTATCAACTTATGTACGATAGCACTCAGTAACTCTTAGGATAATCTCTGGACTCCGTACCTATTATAAAGAGCGGGGCCTGTGATTCTTGTTACTTGGTAATTTAAGTAAAACAAGAGTATCAAACTGCAATTCCTCAACCAACCATTCATCAACAGAAAGATCTAACATCCAACACCAAGAGTCAAGGAAAACCAAATGGTAATGATCCTCCTTAATTAGTAAGAAACTAGCTAATCAGGCAATAAAGTATGTAATCCGTTAGCTAATTCCTTGAGTTGGGTGGCTAGTCCCAAAAAGAAAAGAAGCTGGCTAAGATTCTTAAGGACTTGAACAAGACTCAATCTAGAAGTCTTAGTCTCATTCTGTTGATAGCTATCCATTTACTGGTTTCTTAAGTGATTCACTATAAGCATTCATATATAGAAAAACCATAAAGTCAATCTGAGATGGCAAGGATCAGACGGCTTCCTTCTGTATGCGAAAGGGGTCCCAGATAGCTGGCTAGCTAGGGCTCTCACTTTCTTTTAAACTTCTTATACATGAGCTTTTAAGTTCAACTTCTTGAGTAGTACCAAACAAAACTCTAGGATCGAAATGCGAGGGAGGTCAGAAAAGAGAAAACCAGTAAAAGAAGAAAACAAACAATATAGTACAAAGACTAGAAGAGAAAGATGAAATGAAACCCAAAGCAACAGAGAAAGAAGAAGAAGAGAAGTCTGAGTACCCTAATCGTTCAACTGTTCTCCAAGATAAATCTTCCCTTCTTAGTCTTCATGCATTACGTGTTGATAGCTATCCTGTGTACTTGACTAGCTTTCAACTTGACTCACTTTCAGGAAAGGAGGAGCAAAAGGAGACAATGTTCAAGTGTCTCGTAAGAAAGAGTTGTTTCAGGCAAGGGCATGAGAGAAACCCTCAACTTATAAAGAAATTGAGTCAATGAAAACCTTACACTCAAAATAGAAAGTCTAGAAAAACTTAGACTAAGAAACTGATCAAACCCTATCACTTAAAAAGAACTTACTTTCATTACCTAATAGAGAAAAGTAACTCACTGGCTAAGAAGATAGACACTAATAACAGCTATCAACCTGGATAAGACTGGACTAGCTTTCCGGAATCAGGCAAGTGTAAGCTCAAGAAAGGAATTAAGAAACTAGTACCATCAGAGTTTAGAATAAGTAAGGAGTTGGGATAGAAAAGACACTGGAAAATCCCTTGCTTGTACAAAAGCCAGAGTTTGCCAAGGAAAGATCAGTAAGAAGAAAAGCGCTTAAGCTAGTACTCTTTATCTAAGTCATTTCATTCCCAATTCCTAATACAGAAAACTAACCCAGTATAACCAAAGCCAAGTAGTACAAATAGAGAGATACACCGAAGACCCCTATTTCCCAAGACTTATTAAATAAAACATTAACTCAAAGCCCTATTTCCCTTATTATATACAAAATACCTACTTCTAAATGAGTTCACAAGCAAGCAACCAGACAAACACTCAAGAAAGAGGGTAAGGAAATGAAATGTCCCTATATCTATTGTACTTATTAGGGATTTTCTTTTAGGGCTTGTCTTCTTCCTTGTACTATCTGGAATTGGAAGGAAGCAAGGGAACCAAAAGCGCTAGATAAAGCGGTTTCTGCCCCTACAGGAGGAAGTCAACCAACAATCTACAATACAATAAAGTAGATGAAGGGACCACATTGAACCTCTAGACAGCTTTTTAGAAACATAAAGGAGATGATAAAGAATAAGAGATGAATAAGTAACCAAGTAACAGAGATAGGGATGGCTAGACTCGAATAATGAACATAGAATAAAGAGCACTGACTAAGATAGAGAGGAAGAAAAGAACACTCGAGAGAATAGAGAGAACAAGGGCAAGATCAATCTTGCCTTTTTGTTCGGTGTTTTGCGAAGGAGGAAGGAAAGAGAATAAGCAAGAAGACTCCTAGGGCGGGTATTATCAAGACAGGCAAGCTTGTCTTGGAAAGCACTCTGAACATAGATAAGAAAGGAACCCAATAAACACTAGATTAATAGAGTAGGACGCAGGGCTGGCTCTTTCTAGGTGGCTAAGCTAAAAGGAGTCAAGCAAATAGGCTAACTCAAAGAGAGGCTAATTCCTTGAGCTTTAGATAAGGTCTCATAAATGTAGTATAGTGTCCGCTTCGGGATAGTTCTTCTTACACGTTAGAATCTCATAGGGCTCTCTTATCTACAGGTGGCGAGGCTGTGAGACAGAAGATGACCGAAAGATAAACGAAGGACTTTAACCAAAACCGGGGATTCCAACAAAAAGTGCTCTACCATCAAACTAATCCACAGAAAAGAATTGCTTGCTTTCAACTCCTAAATAAACTGTCAATACTTACTGTAACTAGAACTTAAGAAAGCTCTCTTGTCATTCATTAGAGTTGGCAAAACTCTATTGAGTCGAAAAGCTTTGACTATTACTAATACTGAATACAAAGAGAAAACAAGAACACAGAAACAAGACCAAACATAAAGAAACTGTCATAATTCACTCCATAAATACCAACTGACAACTGAATACACCATGAAAGCTTATACAGAAGAAACCAGACTAAGAAACAACAAAGAAACAAAGAGAAATACAAGAAACTGAGTTCAGAGCTCCCACCTTCCTACTCAGTTTCTTGCTCAGAAGTCCCCCTTTGAACCACTGACCGCTTTCCAACTTAGCGATTGCTTTAACCACCCAAAACAAGAAGAAAAGAAGAACTCGTTCAACTGCCCGGAATCCGTTTACTTTCTTAGTAGTTAAAAAAAGGATAAAACACTAGTAAACCCGGAGGAATTGGGAGTCGAACCCATCACATACAAGAGAGTTTTGTATTAGTAAACCTTGCCTTAAAAGACAATCTGCTATATCCCTCCACTATATAAAATGACCATAAAAAGATCAGGATTGAATCACTTTGAACCCTTATCTGCTGGCTTAAAAGAAAGAGTTACTACCAGCTGAGCTGTACATCCAGAAAGTCCGTTCTCTCTTTACAGTAGGGATCTCTTATAAGCTACTCAAAAGTCTCTATTTATATACGTAATTAAAAACGAGTACTTAGATGAGAGCTTCTCCCTCACTGATTAGCCTCACTGATTAGCTACCAGCCTTCCCTCACTCTTGACATTGGCTAGGAAAGGGCTCTGGCTGGCTAAGATCTTGGCTGTAGAGATAGAACTAAGACAATTAATAGAGTTCCTAAACCGTAAGACTCTATTCCCAAACCAAGAATAGAACTTAACATGGTATACATTTTTTTCTGTCTAATACACCTTTACCAGCGAAACTGATAGAAGAAAGCTGAACTTCGTACCTTGCTAAGCCTGCAACATTTCCTTCTTAAGAGGGTACATAATAAGACACAAAAGCTACACCGGAAAAGGACTTCCCTCAAGAAAGAGCCACACCGTCAATGTCAGCCTGCTTTCAATTAGCTTAGGCTTAGGCTTAGAGTAGAGGATTTCTAGGTTCAAAGTACAAGAAGTCAAAGACCTAATGACAGGTTAGGAAATTGATCTTGGCAATTAAAAGTTTGCATTGGGAATCCTGTTTCTTTCTATGCGATATCATTATACAAATAGGCCTTAGAGGACGCAGTACATTGAATTTCAGAGAGCTGTTATTCCTCTAAGTTCCCAGTTAGAATTGGATATTTTATAGTTGGTTGGTTCCTGAGATGAGTTGAGGACATTAGTTTTCCAAAGTCGGCGAAGGGTATTCCATTGTAGAGATGCATTCTCCTAGCTTAGCAGCCTTCCGCCTTCCAAAGAGTACTGCTTCTGTTGTTACTGCAGTCAATGACTATTCCCGGTCCAGGTTATTCCCATTTCCCCTATAATAAAATAGAGTGCTTATCCCATTAGATCAGGACTCTCTCCCAGAAACTCCTTCCCTTGCTGAGAAGAGCCGAATGCAAACAAATAGAATACTAGAAATTATGTACTTATCTAGACCGGCTATCAAGAACACCTTCCCAATTAAGGTAAGAAATACCTTGACTCTTTCTTAAACTACTAAACGGGAACCTCAGTATTAGATTTCTATTCTATTTTTGTATTCTAACTTTACACAGGCTATGAACATAGAAAGGGCCATTATCAAAGGATAAGGAAAAGCTAGGGTTAACAGACTTGGAACGCCTATCAATTAAATTAGAAAGGTCTTTATTGTGTTTTACGATTTCCTTTAGTGAGTGGGGTCTTACTTTTCTTTTGCAAGTGGTAGAGGATTAGCTTTACCATGGTCTATGGGTTCTAGTCGACTCGGGAATTGATTGAGGATATCAAGAAAAAGGAGTGTACAAAAATAGGTACCCACTGAGTAATCTAAAGTTTATATAGAACTACTGTTACTGTAATGACCGTACGTGCTTCTTTGGAAAGAAAACTCTCAGTATTTCCTGACTTTCCAGAGATCGGTGTTTTTTTTATTACTTCTCTATATAGGATAAAAGGTCAACGGAAAAAATAAGAGAGAAATCGGTAAACAAGAAAAAAAGTGGGCGCATTACCTGGCCTGTTAAAGGAAATTAATAACCCTTCGATTTCTCAATAACAGAAATTTTTAGTACCCAAACCTAGAATACTTGTAAAAAGTCGGGTGTATGAAGCTTGTGTACGACTGGCGATCGGCTTGGGCTTGACGTCTATAAATTCCTGTATTGACGCCTTGAACCTATGATCTGTTAGTAAAAAAAGCAAGAGTTCTACCGCTCTTTTAATTTCCTTTTATTCAGTAATTGCCAGCGTTTAACTATTGGATATTGTTCCCAAGTACATAATATGCTGTAGTGTCTAGTTATTATAAATAAAAAAGTAAATAAAGTTAGTATTTAATTTAGCCTTGGTTGGTCATAAGTAAGGTTTGCACTACCTACTGCTTTACTGCTTGAGTTTCCTTTATGATCCTTGTAATCAGGAATCACTTATATAGAATAACCTAACCCACTTTTCTCTGATCTATACAGCTAATAGAAAGAGAAAAACATAAACTTGTTGTAAAGAAAAAAGGACCCTCTTTTAATAGAATGGAGGTAATGCCTCTTAAAACTTAAGCTTACGAACCCTTAGGAAACCCTCTCTAAAGCTACACAAAAAGAAAATCTGATTCAACTTATAAAAAGCTTGTCAAAGAGGCTGCTTTGTCTGTTTTTAGGACTCATTTTTGACTAACACATATTCAATTTATTAATAAAAAATTGTAATACATGGAATTCTAGGGTAAGCGCAAAAAGTTGCTTATAAAACTGTCAAGGCTTCTAAAGAGTCTATTTAGGGTGCTCTTATTTAGACTTTAGTTTGTCATAAACTTCACTTTGACTTTTAAGCTTTACATATAGTGTAAAACTGCTTTCTTATTTACTTAATTCGGGGGTGCCTACTAAAATGACTAGACTCTTACTTTTTTCAATAAACTTTGATTATAAAATCACTTAAGTAGAAAACTTATTGTTCTGTTCTCTCATACAAGTCTGAGTCCTATAATATAAAGGCTTTTGAATTCAAAGTAAAGCGATGTCTTAATGACTGGAAAGCAAAAACCGGGAACTGTCTAGTGCATTACTAATCCCTAGGTTATTAGGCGTCGAGTAGACTACACGTTTGTATTTCTACTTTAATATTTTTATCTAGAGTTACGATACTCCTCGTAAAATTTCTGAATACAAGTTTAATAAACTTATTTTCTTTTTAGAGTTACCGTTGAAATAAAAAGAAAGACTCGAAATACCTAGAAAAGGCCCTAAAATCCTGAAAGCCCGGTACGGTCAGGGAAGTTCGTTTTAGGAAATCTTTTGTATAAACAGGGAAGGGGTGCGCTTTCCTTTAATTGACAGTAGATCCTATTCATTGGGGAACCCGGCATCCCGCCCAATCTTGACGAGTTAGGAATAAGATCCTGAAATATATCCAGCTAAATAAGTATCTTTGTAAAGTAAGAAATTACCTAGAGAGCTTCAGACCTTTACTTATATGTAAACGAATGCTTACTGCTTGCTATATACCGGATAAATCCTTATATTGAATTGGGAGAAAGGGGTTCTCGTCGTTTATTATTCATGATAAGGGTTGCTTAGTTATGGGTGGAATTAAAGGTCTTTACTACGGATATTCCTAGACTCTAGTAGAAGAACAATGGGCTGACCGAAATATCTAATAAAGGATTCTGTGGTATTTTATATGGGGCAATCTAGGGGGGTAATAACAGAGTCTAATATTCTTAATTATTGCTTTGGGTATTTCTTATTTTCGATATACAAGTGCGGATACCGAGTTCTTAGGTAAACGATTTCACTTACTTAGTTGTAGGCTCAGTAACCTGTATCTAGAGAGGCTAACGCTATGCATAGAGCTAGTAAGACAGCCGGTAGAGCACCAGGTTTCTACTATGCTATGAGCAGGCAAGGGTTCGAAACCTCTGTCTTCTATTCTGAGTAAGCGATCGGATACTTGTTTTTTAATTACTTTCAATTTTCATAAAAGAATTGAACAAAAAAAAGCAAAAGGGATATTCTAATTATCTATATGATGTTAATTATGTTAGAAATAAGTAGAACTTCTTTAGTATTTCATTTCTATCCAGTCCTTGTACAAGTATACAAAACCTCGAGGGAAAAGTTTTCATTATTCCCCTCTTTATTTGTGGGTGTATAGTTGAGTGGTAGAACGTGAGTTTTTAACCTAACGGCCGCGGGTTCCAATCGAGATTCTACTTAAGTTTTAAGAGTACGACTTGATAGGAAAGTTTAAAGGTACCCTATTACCGACTCCAATTGTTCAGATATATTCAAAAAGTCAAGTAGAATTCCTTAGTTAAACCTTTAAAAAGGGAGTCCTTTTCCCCTCATAAGCAAAGTCGCCTGTGGGTATTAGGTATTAGCAGCTTGCCAGAATATAATTAAGTTTCTATGTTATGGGCTATATTAGATTATACATGGTATACTCAAGACAACAATCCCCTCATTATAAAGAAGCCTTTTTGATTTATGCTTTTTTGGATTCTTATATTAGATATGATTTTCCCGGGGTTGCCCTTTCCAATAAAGTAAGTAAATTAATGAACCAGAAGTTCTGCCTTTATCATTCACTAACTAAGACTTTTAGGTTCAAAAGAGATCGTTTATATAGAAGGCTTCCTTAAAAGTTACACTTTGATTTCGAGCGAAAGAGTATATAGGGTAAGTTAAGGTAAAGTCTGCCGATTAAAATGGAGAATCTTGCCTAAAAAATCTTCCCGAGATCCCAAGCTTGGATTCTTTGAATAATCTTTACTGATCTGATACATTCTTAAGGTTGCCTCTTTTTTAGTGTTTTTAAGACCCTAGTATAAATCCTAAAACCATACAAACGGAAATCTTAAGTGTTGATAACTTCCTTTGCGGATAGGTGTAAGCACCGAAACACTCATACAAGCCCCAGAACCAGAATCGGAAAGAATTCGAGCTTATACTTACTATTATTCCTGTACCTCATTAGGAATTCTCAGATTAGTCAGTTAATTTAAGCCAATGGGTATTTTTTTTTTCAGGAATCCCATAACGGCTTACTAAGGTTTTTGAGCGGAGTCCTGTCAATTACTTGTATATAGTGAGTGATTCTGGATCCTGCATTCTTGCTTGTGGTATCCCCGGACCCATAAAAAAAAAGCTTCTCTTACAAATTAGCCTATAATAACTAACTTTTTATTTTTGCGATGTAGTATAAAGAATTTTCTTAATTCACGAGGATTTCTAGGTTGACTAAAAAAAGTGTACTGAGTTCCAAAGTAGGTGTAGTGAGGATTTATATAAAAGAGAAAATCTTATATTTTGGATATCCAATGGGTGCTATCCGACTTGAACTGTGGGGCACTCTGTCCTTAGACACTCAATACGGGAATCCTTTTTAAAAGTGTAATTTTAAGCATCTTTACGAGTCGAACCCAAAGATTGAATTTTCGGATGGATTCCTCGTCGTACCAAAAATGCTAAGGTCTCAACTTTGTGGATCAATACTTTTTTTTTTCAAATTAAGAATAAGATCTTAAGAATTCAGGGATTATTATCTAAGTGCTCTCTTTCTTAAATAGGTAATAGCTCTTAGGTAACTCCAATCCCCAACTTCCGAAAGTTTTAGAGTCCTCTTCTTTCTAAATAAAATACTAAAACGGGATACTCGGGTTAGATGAAACTCTTCTTAAAAAGTGAACTAAGCAGAACTCAGTTTTATCATACTCCGCGGATTTAAAGAAATAATGTGGATGCGCCCCTTGAAATGTTATGGATAGGGTTTTCTAGGTGTATTAAAAAGCAGTGCTGCTCTAATTTAAATACAAGGAATGAATATAGACTTCCGACAGCTCAAGATATAAAACAATAGCCTATGTCTTCACAATATAGTTAATAAACTTTCCTGAATGAAATGACTTTGTGTGAGAAACAGCCCATGTAAAAGAGCCCCGCTGGACATTGAGAAATCTATTTTGTTAGTATTTGAAAGTTACTGAACCCCCTATTATATTAGTAGGAAATCTTAATTAGTTATAAGGTACCTTTTGAAAGAAGAACTTTTTAATACAAGACTAGGAAGCTTGTAAAAATTGGCATAATAAGAACTCTGTCTTTACTAATAAATCATAGTTTCAGTTAGTTTGTTTCATTAACATTTCACATTTCAGGAGTCAATTTTTAATAAGGAGAGCCTGGATTCCTTAAATTACATTGACATTTTTTTTAACACTACTACTACTGCCCCTTTAGAGAGTTCTAGTTTATACTGTTTAACTAGTAGTTAGTTATTAGGGAACAGAAAAACGTATATTTATAATATAGAAATATATCTAGATTTAGAATAATCTGAACAAAAACAAAGTTATACCAGGGAACTCTAGTAAATTCGCACCACTTTCGTGAAGTCTCTCATGATAACAAGGATTCCAAATACAGCTGAAAACCTAGCTAGCAGTAAGTTTCAAACAAGGCTTAACGCAACTTGCTCCTTTAGTGGATGGAATATTTTGCCAAATCTTCTTAATTAGAATAGGGCTCTGTCCTTAACCGCGCAAACCCTTCCTTCAGCGAGCCAAACCTCTGAGTTGAATCAAAAAGACTACATGATATTTTTCTGGTATTCCAACTAGATTCTTCCGTGTTGTTTATAACTCTTTACTAATCTCCTATAAATAGAAGGAAATATACATTAGACCTTGCCTTTCATATTACAAAAATTTCCTACGGATCTCCATTTTATATACAAGAAACTAGGAAGCACTAACACCCAAACCCTCCTTTTAACCTTAATTTTTAATCCTCTAAGGCAGGAGGTGAAAGGGAAGTTTATCCATTATCAAGAGGACTCAAAATTGCTTTAACTATAAGGAGGTGCTTCCTTAGGTGGAAACTGCTTTTACATTACAAAAAAGTAAGTATTTATTTTCTATGACTACTTGTCAGTTCAATATATGTATACCTGTACCAACCTCGGATACTCAAACGAGTTCAATATAATTCGTCAAGTATAACTTATAAGTAAAGTCCGTATTGCCTTTTCTAATATTCTAGCCTAATCCGCAATAGTATATGCAGTAGCTCGACTCCTTATCTTTATGTAGACTTAGGGGCCCCTTCAGTAGAAAAAAACTATACGGTGATGTCTTTGATTCTATTTCATATGCTTCCTTATATAATTGAATTAAATTCCTTCATTGACTTGACAAAGTTTATCCTGAAAATAATAAAGAAATGGGGCTGAGTAAAGCCTTTAGCTGCTCATATGAAAAACTAGAGTCCTTTTAGAGAGAGTCCTCTTATTAGTACACGAATTCCTCTTATGTTGGGTTGGGCACTTCTGATCTGTATCTTTATAAAGCACAGTGCGGGCTCCACGGATGGATATTTCTTTAGAGTATATCATGCAATAACTATTAATATTTATCTTCGAAGAAAGGCGAACGTAATAGAAACTTAGTAAATCTGTATGTGCTATATTTTACTTTATGACCCAATTTATTTGAAGAGCTAAGATAGAAAAAAAGACGGTCGAGAAGGGTATTATTCCTTAGTACCCTCTTAGTAACTAAGTCTAATCTATAACCCTAGAGACGCAACTTGCTACTCTTTTAAACCCTTGTTTCTGTAATTTAATTTAAATAAAACCCTGTGGTATACTCTTCACAAAACTAAACTTGGGCTTGAGATGCATTAATAAAACTTATTAATAATAGAAACTTCCGTAGCTAAGCTAGATCCTATAGAACCTAATAAGAGGAGTCATAAGAAGAGTATAAATACACCTTATAGAAATTTCTATTACTGCAGAATAGAGTAATATCTATCGAAAGGGAATTCTATCATTTTGTTTCCTATAAAACACCCAAACTCTTACTCTTCTGCTGTATCTTGGTAGCCGCACCTTTCCTAGAAGCTGTACGTACCTTCTTTCTTAGAGTAGCTACAGATTATACTTAAGGCAAGTGTAAGACAACAAGTATTTCACTCGATAGAGCACTATGAAAAGGAACAACACGTACAAGGTTCAATAGTAGCAGAACTTTAGGAGAATGGGAACCACTTGACTTCTAGCGGCTAGACTCTCTATCCCTGAATCTATATCTTGATTGCTCTCTTATGCTTCCCCTACTTACCGACATCAATCTGAAATGACACCCCTGAAGCCTGCAAAACCTTGTGCAGTAAGAGCTGGTTTTTTTATAAAGTATCCCTGCTCTGGTCATCCTAACTATAACAAATTGCCAACAGTAAGTCATCCAACAGAAAACCCCTCCCTTAGAAGTTTATTCTTAGGCTGGGTACTACCCACTTTAATATTATCTATTCTCAACTCCAACCAAATCATTGTATTTCATCTACTATAGAGTAATTCCTAAAAGCCTGTAATCTAAGAATTTAATAGTACGAAATAAGGAGCTTCGCCTAAAACATGCATGCCTTTGTGTCCGATAACTCTTATCGTTTAGTGAGTACAGCCTGAAACCCTTCAATTCTGGATCTTGCTCTTTTTCATCTTGGGAAGAAAACTTGAGGTAATAAAGGACCCAAAGTTCTGATATCAAAGTATAACCAAATGAATATTTATTGACTTTCTTGTTAGTAATGAGTTGAATATTAGCTTTCTATAAAGACTTTAAAATTTCAATTTCAATGTTTGTAAATAAATTCCTATATTACTATTACATAGACAAAAAGTTAGATAAATAGAAATAGATATTAATGGTTTCCGAGGATATAAAGATAACACTGTTAACAAAGCTATTTAGACAGAACTAGACCTCAACATTTTTAATTACCCGATCTCGATACCCTTTGCTTTCCGGTTGAATAATAACAAAACAAATAGTAGTTATACGTACGTAGGCACCCCCCCTAGTTCTACTTCAATTTTTTAAGAAATCCGGCCCTTAAAACTAGCAGTTAATCAGTAAAGCTTTCTTTTGCCCTCCCGCGGGGAATAATGGTATTGTTTGTAATTTTTGAATATTAAGGTAAAGTATTCTGTAATTAAAAATGAATTTGATATAGCACTTCGGCTTATCGCGTTTATATATTCCTAGGACCCCTTATAGTATAGAAAAAAACATCGATATAGTATAATATCCTCAAGCAAGATTTTGACTGCGCAATCTGCAAGCTCCCTCTATAGAGCCAGAAGTTTGTTATGAGAGACCCAGAATTCACACTCGAGCCGTAGGTTTCTACTGGAGAGACTTTAAGCAAAGAGTTGTTAGGAATCCTCGGATTTCTATAATATTATCCGTTTTTATACCTCGATAGTAAGAAAAAGGTATTTATAGCATTCATTTTTCCGGGGATTTCCAGCTTTTGTCAGATATTTTATTTAGCTTACTAGGTGGGCCAGACAGGTATTACACAAAGAATTTAGAAATAGAAAAAGTATAACTACATGAGACTAAAGAAGATTCAAACAAATAATGAAACCAGATTTATAGCTAGAGCCTCTCCTTAAAATTCCAAATTACGTAGTGTATACTCCTTATTATTTATACAAGGTGTCAGTTGAGAACATTCCGAATTTCTAAACCCAGTAAAGAGGGAACTAGGTTACATTTGTTTATAGTAATTCATGGAGCTCCTGTGCTTTTACTATTTGTCTAAGTTATCTTCTATTTGAGTGTTCCTGGGCTTGGTATACTTATAGAGAGCGGCCTAACAGAACAAAACTAGAACAAAAAAAAGTAAGTTAGAAATTTGAATATTAAGGATTAAGGACTGTATGGCACGCTAACTCGGATAACCCAGAATCAAGGAAGGGTCCAGGTTAATCTTATCAATATAAGAAAAAGAAAGTTCTCTTTTCAATAGTTAGGCGGGTACTTTGGAATTCTTTGTAATAACTAAGTTTTTTTATCAACAAGATGCTCTTAGTACACCCCTTGGAAAACCTCGTTTTCCTTAGTTACACTACGTACAAGGCTCAACTTGAGTTAAGGTAAACATTAAGTTAAGCCCTGTATCACTCAATTACAATCCTGAAACTGAAAGGACAAAACCCTATTGCAAGTTCCAGAGCAGAGAATCCCAGTATCAACTCTTTTACGTAGTCAGAGCTGAGATCCTGCGATTGACTTTTTGTATACAGTGCCACTAAGGCCCCATTGTCGGATTGAATCTTGAATTTAGAAAGGCCAGTTTTTTTATAAAACTGAGGAGAGAAGGTAGGATCAACAATGTATGCTACTGAGCTTGAATGATGTACCGGCGCCGCCCCGTGAAGTATCAGTTTGACTTTGTGGGTATTTATGAACTCTAAAATTCTAAAATTGCAAGACTTAGACCCTGCTCTATTATTTGAAAGGTATGGTTGCAGTAAAGTAACGAAAAATATTTTATAAGAATAACTCGCAGATTCGAACCTCCACTCTAACTCCATTTGAACTTAAACTTAAAAAAGTCTTGCCTTAAGTATGTTTCACCTTATTCGTAGTATCTGGAATTGAATATCCTTTAATTTAAATTACTCCCAAGAGTTTCCGCATAAGAGCTTTGACCAGACAACCCCGCTTCAAAAAGTTATACTTGAGTACTATACTAACCCGAGCTTGGTTTTACCACTTACCTCTTCTCTACACTAACGGGAAAGTAGATATGCATCTTCATTTTATAGAAATTTACCTTGTATCAGATCAGAAAACAAACAGTAATACATAAGAACTGACCAAAGGGCTGCCCTGCGCAGAGAATTTCCATTTGCTCAATAAAAATTTCTTATTATAGCGCCTTTTTAATTATTAGAAAGCCTTTTCTTTTTTCTTTATAAAATTAATTATATATAAAATTTCAAAAAAAGAAAACTGACGTAAAAGTATATCTGTTATAGCACACGAAAAAAAGGCCAGTTGAAATATAATAATAGCCGGGAATTCCTTTACATTTAGATATTTACTTCCCATTTACAAGGGATATTTCAATAAAAAATCCTACTTTTTCGAAGGAGTTTCTCTTACATGGCTGAAGAAGAAGCTTCGATAGGCAGGGTAAGTGGGAGGTTTCTAAACCTGTACTACA